>JAQGAU010000129.1:0-38951 GCA_034698045.1 Paramacrobiotus richtersi
GCCCAAGAGCCGTCCCTGCTGCTTACCTCGCGTGCAAAAATTGTCGCTGATCAAGTGCAGCTGATTGTGAGCAGTTTTGTTAAGGGAACCCGACATAGGAAACAATCTACCAACGTACGGACAATCAGGCTACAGCACATTGTCATTACACATAAAATCACTGTACAAGATTGTGCTTTACTGCAATCACATACGTTGTGGGATCCTAAGGAATTCCAGACCAATCCCCAAACAAATAACAGCCGTGAATGGCTTCGCGACATAGTTATGCTAAAAATGTGCAATTTCCGACTTCTGATTCGCAGAAATTTTGTACATAGTGCTCAGCTTGTTACGCTTACGGTCCCATACATTGTAAACGGAAAAATTTAATGTTGTTTGGACAAGTACTTAAAATCCAGCGCGATGTACTGGTTCTGCTCAGGACTTACATTAATTGTTAATAGTCACTTAGTGTGGTCTGTACTTGTATGGATACTGTAACGAAGATACGTCTGGCGTATGATTTGGCTGTACTTACGGCACGTGCCATATTACGTTATTGTTGGCGGCTTACTGCGCTGGTACTGCTCGTAAAAATCAAACAGCATTAAACACGACAGTGCCATACCGATGACCTTTAAATGAATGACCATTACAATGATACATGTGGAATCAAGAAAGTTACGACAAAGGTGACAAAGGCCATCATAAAAACAGCCAGATTAGAATCTGGTGCTAACCTTGCAAGACGATCCAAGCGATGTTCCATGTACCAACATGGCCATATTTACCGTTTGATCGGCGGTAAACTATTCACCCGTTAATGAGCACTCTCAACAATTATTATGATGTGTTTGTTATGTGAGTATGTAAGTACAATATAATAAGAATATATTATGATTATGACATCCATATAAGCGAAATGCTACGTGCTGTCACCAAACCCAGCGCTCTCGTTGCCGGCTTTTTTCTGGTTATCTTTCATCATTATTATCCCGTAATCACAGCCTTGACGAATTGGAAAAACCGAGCGTCCGCAAAACAGCGAACCAATCGTCCATAGAGACCGTTTTGCTTTTCATCTGGTCCAGCACCAGCGCAAGCTTGACGTCAAAATCGGTCCAGACAGCTGAAACAAGAAGTTTGTTGTTATCTTCGAAAGTTGATGTGGTGTCGTGAACTACATACCGTTGCCACAAATGCTCTGTCAACGGTAAAAATCCCCCACGATTTAAAGCGATCTTAACGGAAGCAGCACGGTGAATCAGGAGCTGCATTGGCGGACGCTGAACCTCGGGCATTTCAAACGCGATGTCGTACAAATGATCTTTTAGCTCTTCTGCCTAATGAGTAGTAAGAGCTAGGATTAGTGCAGAAAACGTTATTATGTAGGACTTGAGAAAGTATGGTGGCGTACGTAGTTCATGTAACATGGAAACGTTGACACTTGAAATAAATACGAACCTCCTCAAGCTGATAAACTAACAGGTTACCATCACCGGAAACGTCAGCCCCAAGATATTCTCCACATAAACGTGTTGGCTAACTTTTATGAGTTTTATCTTAATAATATAGTTGAGAATGACGAGAATGTAATGAATATACACCAACATCATCGGCAACGACAAGAGCCCGTTGATTTGGATAATCAAGCGACTAAGTTTATAATGATCGTTGAGAACTGATTCGACAGCATCAAGTTTACGTTCTGCTCGAAGTACTTTGCGGGAGATGTTCCCATAACATTTTCCCACGGCAAAGGATATCATCCCTAGGAAACACTGTCGTAAACAGAACACCGACTCCCCTAACCATCGGCAGCCAGGAACAACACATGCCACAACTCGTACGAGCATTGAACTGGGCGACAATTTGACAATTATTCCGAAGTTTGACAATTATTGACAATTATTTGCCCCGTAAAACGCAGAGATAGACTTCGGTTCGGCAATATGCGTCCATTTTCCGGGATCGCTGCGCTGATCCGCTTTCGATAATTATGTGCTCTCTAACGGCCATACGGAAAGCAGATCAGCGCACGGATCACCTGACTATGGACAGTTGAGGCTGGAATTGTCGAAAAATGGAACGTGGCAAGCAAGACGGAGCGGAACACTCGGAATAACTCTTCTGCTAGATCTTCCGGTAGCCGCACACGTCAGCGACTCAGCACTGCGTAAGGCAGATTGGCGTTCATGATCGACTATCTTCTCCAACATGATACTCTCCTGCCGTTGTGCATTACTGTTGCTACTCATTCTTGATTAAACCACACAGTTACAAAATTTGTGTAACAAAATCCATAAAAAAGTCGAACACCTTCAAACAAATTAGTTCAAACAATGTCTTTACAATGAGTCAATGACTATCCATATAAATAAATTCAGCGTGGAAATGAAATCAGTGAATCACAGTCCACAGATCGTGAACGGTTATGAACGTAGCTGCAGCCCGCGACACGGGAAGCCAGCCTGCCCAGGCGAACTGGTTCTTGCTTTCTCGATTTGACAGTATATTTTATTGACTGTACTCACATGCCAGATGCAACAATAATTCATAGTAACAACTAACGAAGCCCGATCAAATGAAAGAATTATTCCAATCAATTTCAAAGCCAGTTCTTCGTCTTTAGTACGACAGTGCGTAGACGGATCTTGAACGACACGATAACGATTCTCCTGAATCCTGATGCTTCTGTTTTTTATCGGAGACTGTCAGAAATTTATCCAGATTCGTGGTCGGAGCAAGCATGCTGCCCAGCAAACTCAGGAGTGAGTCGACGAGAAGAAAAACTGGAGGCACCTCATCAGTACAATTATTTTGCCTGGACAAAGTGCCAGGTGTGGTTAACGTTCGAGTAGATGGGGGATTGTTCCAGCAAGGAAAGATTGTGGACTGTACCGAGGAGGGCCTGATGATCGACTGGGAATGCCATGGGGAACCCGCATCCCGGATTGTTCCGTTTGGAGACATTTACTGCCTCACATCCGAGAATTTCCAAGATAAGGACGCTATTCCTCAGGGTAGAACCTCGGTAGAAGTGCTGGTGCGTCGGAGTCCTAACGAGCCCAGGACGTGGTACTCAGGCACGCTGCTTTACGCGAAGTTCCAAAACCACACTAGCTTTGGATTAGTTGAAGTGCCGCGGCCTGACGGTGCGTTTGCCGTCGTCGCGCCAGGATATCGGATCCGTAGACCACAAACCGAGGCTGTGCTAGAGAAGCTCCGCTTTCGAAAGGGACAGCTGGTGATGCACAGAGTTTCCTTGGTGGGACGTAACACTGCTGGAAATACGTCCATTCAACAAGTTGTCGATGCGTGGAACCGAAAATCCAGATTTGCGACGGATTTATTCAGTACCCTTCGCATGGACGACGAGATGCTGGAATTCATTACGATTGCCAACGAGTTTCTTCCCATGAATCTGCAAATCGATGCCATAGTAGCAGTAAGTGAGATTTGAGATTCCGCTTAGCAGAGGGCTATGATGAATCTCTGATTACGAGAAAATCACATTTTTTCCCGTTTTGTACAGATGCACGAGCTGGATATCTTGCTCAACAAGGCAACGAAAGCGTGCACTAGCGCGCAGCGACTGCACAAACGGAAGTTTTCCGAAGCGGATCTGGAGTCCTCAGCCGAAAACACCAACGCCCTGGCACCCCGCATATCCAGTACGAGTATCCGGATGTTACCGACGGAAATCCTAGAAATCATATTCGGTTACTTGGACAGTGCAGAGCAGTGCCCACTTCGTCGAGTGTGTGCTTATTGGAATTACGTTCTCAGATTGCCAGCTGTGACCCGGATCCTTCGTGTGCACTACGCGAATAAAACACAGGATTACTTGTCGGTGGCCAGTTTAAACCATGGCTGGACACCGCAGACGAAAATCATCATTAACGCCGGTGTATACGCCAACTGCGTTGGGCAGTTGTTCCGCATGCTGGTGCAACGGGGACTCCATTCCCCCGTGCAACGCTTAGTGCTGGCCGATGTTGTGTTCTCGGTAAAGGATGACAAACGTAACCGGACGGGATTCGACTTGGTCGGCAAGTTAGGTCGTTTGGTGGAGGAACTGAATCAACTGGCTACTGCTTGCCGCTGCCTGTTACTGCACAACGTCAAAGTCAAGCTCGGCAGTGGGTGGAGGCTGCCATCTGCGTCTGTGCATATCCGGACGGCGCGGATTACTGGCTGTCTGACCGTCAAAGTTCTTTGGTCTAGGATTGTAGACAGCCTGCCCCTTCTGGATCCTGTGCAGCTGACGAGACTGTCCAAGTGTATCAGCCGCCGTAGTCCGCGCCACCAGTCACGGATTTTGGATGTAAGGTTAAGTTTACTGTTTATAGATTGTAGTGGCTTGTCCTTAATTATCAGACGCAGAGAGAACACTTATCTGTACAGGTGTTCGCTTGCGGTTTGTAATCCCGTGTCCCGTTGGATATATCCTAAATACTGAATTACTGTAATCATTTCGCCGGTTTTTTTGTACGCGATTTTTACGTACTACATTTCAAAAGCTTATGAGCACTGTACTGCCCCGATATTAAGGGTCAGTTGTTCATCCAGGCAGTTAACTCGCGCGATCTAGTAGAGCATTCCATTATTCACCACTGAACTGTTTTTCCAATCCAGTTTGTTTTTTGTTAAATTTGTTTGCAGATTATAAATGAAGGGCGCATTGGTGATTCACGGAATGGCGTAGAGGTTGGAGATCGCGTTTACCGTGTGGATGACCTGGATTTGCACAAGATAAACGAACTCACTGTGCACCGACTTGTGGCTGCGAGGAAAAGGACATCTATGGAATTCGCCGTTTCATGGTAACTCGAGAACCAGCTGAAAGGAAATGTCGGGCATGGATACTGGCGTCGGGCGATGCATTTTAACTTTATATGTTACTGTACGGGAATGTGGTTCTGATACATGGACAAAATTGTATTAACAAAAATTACTGCAGACTGGCGATAACACTGTTTCACTTCTTTTGTTTCGTCCAGAAGAGGGCGGTAATTTGTGTCGTCTCTTCGTGCGCAGAGTGGGGCATTTGTTTTATTAATACTGTTCAGTAATCCCTGCTGCTGTTCATGTGTAACATGTCTGCTGTATTCAGTACTGTGACGTGTACTACTACTGACAACTGCTGTTGAAATACCATAATATTTGCGCTTAGAGCACCGTCATCCAGAAGAAAAAGCTAATTTCTTTCAAAACCTCTTCTTTAATTGCATGGAGAGGGTAAAAAAGTGCACTCGCTGTATGCGAAACTGACAGATCGAGCCAAGCAGATAAATCGGCGCCTTTTCAGAATAATTATAACCAAGAGAAGGTTGTATGTAGTGCTGAGCTGGTTACTGTTACAGTTAGATAAGGAAAATGCTATGTGGATCAGGACAGTATTTCATTTGATATAATGGTTTTCTTGTTGATTTGACTATTGTACTTCGAAGTACCTTCGCAACGCATGCAAGCTCCGGCGCGCTGTCGTGGATCTATAGACGTATACAGAATAAGTACGTACGACTCATGCGTGAAACGTTTCGTCTCTCAGCTACAAATGGATTTTTTGAGTGCTGGATCTCGACTATCACTTTGTCACAGCCTGGACGAATTGGAAAAGTCTCGTGTATGTAAACCGACCGGTAAACACTCTGTGGAGACTGTTTTGCTTTGGAGCTGGTCTACCACCAGCGCAAACGTCAAAATCCCTCCCGCGAGCTGAAACAAGAAATTTGTTGAAATCTTAGAAAGTTAATATGGTGTCGTGGCCTACCGTTGCTACAAATGCTCTGTCAACTGTGAAAAATCCTCCAAGAGTTAAAGCGACCTTAACGGAAGCAGCACGGTGAATCAGGAAATGCATTGACAGACGCTGACGCTCGGGCATTTCATACGCGATGTCGTACAAATGATCTTTCATTTCGTCCGCCTGTTGAGTAGTAAAAAGCTAGGATTACGGCAAAAGACGTTGTCATGTTCAAGAAACTCAAGTAGTTCGTACAGCATGGAGACGTTTATCCTTAGACACAAGCTGCTAAATTTATGAAGCGCGGTTGAAGACACACATACAACCGTTTTTTTTAACCATACCGAACGTAGGGAAAACGCAGACCCTTTCTTTTTCGAGCCTTATTTTCTGGACCAATATTTGTATGATATACATTTTTCGGACCCTTATTTCCGTGATACGTAGTTTTCGGACCTTTATTTTTGGGATATTAAGTTCTGAAGAAAACAGTCACGGCAGAAAAACGCAAGATCTGAGCGTGACCCGTCAACGTACCTTTTCAAGTTGATAAACGAGCATACAGGTTACCATCACCGGAAACGTTAGCCCCAGGAAATTCTCCAAATAAGCGTGTTGGCTTACTTTTATCCTAGTAATGTAGTTGAGAATGACGAGAATGTAATGAACATATACCCACATCATCGGCAATGACAAGAGACCGTTGATTTGGATAATCAAACGACTAAGCTTGTAGTGATCGTTGAGAACGTCTTCGACAGCATCAAGTTTACGTTCTGCTCGAAGAAATTTGCGGGAGATATTCCCATAGCATTTTCCCACGGCAAAGGATATCACCACTGGGAAACACTGCAGTACACAGAATACTGAATCCATTAACCACCGGCAGAGGGGAACAACAAATACCACAACTTGTACCAGCACGGAACTGGGAGGAAAGTTGACAAATATTCCAAAATCTTCTTCAAGATGATAGCGCTCCGGATTAAAGAAAAGTATCCGAATAAGAGACAATTCGATGGCTGATGATACTAGAAAGGTCATCACTGTAAAAGCTGAAATAACCTTTTTGTCTTTTTCTTCAAGATAACAGTCGTAGAAGCCATTCAGTTTCCCAGCTAACTCAATGAGAGGAAGATAAACCCAGTGAAAGCATAAAACACCGAACAGTCTGGTCACTGCACGTGAGAGTTCAGTAAGGAAAATGAACAGGGAATCGGTCTCTAGACTCCAGTTACCTCTGCGAAAGTTGTCGTTCAGTGAGTAAGCAACGGCTAGGCTGTACATGACCATGAGAAAAATCGCCCATAAAGCCTTCAGAATAGTGAGAATTGTAGACGTTTTAGTTTTTCGGGGACCGAATCGAAATGGCACCACACCAAAGCCGACCATGCTGAGAATAAATGTCCACGGATAGATCAGGTTCTCCGCAAATGTTAACCCAACAAACTTCTTGGTCAACTGCATCGTAGTTAAGAACATCTTGCGTGTACTGAATACCTCTGCTGAACAGCTCTTTAATCTTTAACACCGATTGGATCAAATGAAAGGGCAGCGTTTGCCACGGTCGACAAATTCGCCATTGAGATGTTTTACTCTCAGTAAACGTCGAGTCGATCGTTTATTGCGCTGTGCTCCCCTCAGGTCGCTGTTCAGTACAGAAACGATGCTAAAAGCGAGCCTGGAATTCTGACAAATTGTATACATTCCAATAAAATGCGGGCGCATGCACTTTTGTTATATTTCATCGGTAGAAAGTAGTCGTCATGAGGGATACAGCAATCATTCCCACCGATAGAAAAAGTATTTATCTGTAGTGCCACAGCCCATGTATTTAATGACAACAAACAGTTGTACGTGTTGACCTAGTATTGATAGCTTGGGACTTGAACACGATTAATAGAAGTACCCATATGTACTTCATGTAGATTAAGCAGCGCGCTCTGCAGTCTGATATTTAGCAGAGAACACTGTGCAGACGTTACGTGAGTATGTTACTGGGGAATGAGAATTTTCCAATTGACTCGAGTCGACCGAAGCGAATTAAATGTTAATGTTCTCAGCAAAAACGAATGTTTGTCACGGTACCGGAAGTTTTTGCTTGGCGGCACAACATGATTCCGAGTATTCGGTTTGTGTTTATTACTGTACAATATGTACACACGCACTCAGGTAGAAAAACTCAGTTAAACGAGTAAGAAGATACATATAACTATAATCTATTTCTGTTGCTCGAAGGGAAACTGCACGCCACAATACCGAAAACATCTCGGAATCGGGCTTACCCTAATTACACAAACACTCGGCCTGATGTCTCTGTTCCCTAGAGTTCCCTCGTTGATGAGTTCAGTCCCGAAAACAATCATGGCGGCAAATCGTTATTGAGCCAAAACGAGACGATATTATCCTAGAATCCGCCGACTAGTCTTCCTCCAAATATAACCATTATGACAGACTTAACAGTATCCGACAAATCATATGATGGTCCATTTGCACTACTAGAATACTGTGCGCTCGATCCCGGTTTCTGGCCGAATGGACATTTGTGCCAGCGGGTCAACTCGATCGATGCAGTGAGCGTTTCGGAAGAAAAGAAAGGACTCAGTCATTCCCCAGTCAGAGAACCGAAATCACAGGACCGGTAGCTTGACCCTTTCCCCACAACCCTTTCATTATATGCCGGCATTTGTTGCAGCTAGGCGCAGTGGCGGTAATCTAGAATGACGATAAGGCTAGATGACTGCTCGACTGATGACATTTTTTTCAGTACTGTCTTTCTGCTGTGTACATAAATGCGGAAGGATTACCAAGTCTTCATGACATTGTTTCCGCAGGATTGGGATAAGTGATCCTTCAAGCATACTAGTTCGCTCCGGAGGTCAGTGTGCCGACCCCTTATCTCTGTGCTCGCGTAGGACGGTACTAGGACCAGCATAGGAAGTAGGGACCAGCATACTCGACCTCTCACAACTGGCGGCAGTTATCCTTGGAAATCTGAAGAAATGATTGCCGTATCCGTTGGGATCGTCCGCGAAGCGGTGTGTTTACAAGAAGTCTGTTTCCCTAAGCCTCCGCGGCAATGGCAGCTGTAATACAGGCTTACAGCTAACCGGCACAGTTCTGGAATGATGAGCAATAAAAAAAAGGAATCAAGGAAAAGAAAGCTCTGCTTAAAGACAATATTAAAGAAATTTAAAGACAATATTAAGATTTAATGGAAACAAATTTTCCAAAAATAAGAAATTAATACGTCACTGAGCTTATCTTCTGAATTGTATGTTTGATTATGTGCTTGTATTGCCGCCGTATTGTATTTATGTATTGTTGCACAAAGAAAGTCATCGTATATGGTAACTGTTATTATTGACAAAAGTCCGAGAACTACCATGCAAATCCAATGAACTGCTATCCAGGCGAGAGTTTTTATCCAGTAAATGTTGTTTTAGCATCCGCAATGTATGGTGAGCTGGTTATGGGATTAACCTTCTTTGCTGGTGGCCGGCTGAAATTTTTATCCGGCCGACAGAATCCGTCAAAATCAGTTGCCCGATATTAGACCGCCGGTGCTTGATTTAGCCGATTAAAATTGATTCATTAAATCGCTCGAAGTAATGTATACAAATAAATACACATATGTATACAAATAAGTAAGGTTCTGCGCAGATTTTTTTACGAATGTTTAATCTGGCTGGACGGTCGAAAGAGCCGCCGACAGCTTAGTGGTCTGCATTGCAATCGCGCCGCTCCGACCGGCAAAATATCCGAGTCGCACATAGCCGACCGTTTAGCCGGTCGCTGCCATATCAGGCTGAGCTCACTGTGTGGAGAATAAGATTAACAAACCGAAATATTTCGTCTGTCATATGAACTGCACAGACGACAAGGAACGACCTACAAAGACACGATATAGGGATTCTCTCGATGCTTCTGTTTTTCATCCTAGGCAGACGGAAATTTATCCAGGTTCGTGGTTCAAGCAAGCATGCTGCCCAGAAAACTCAGGAGTGAGGCGTCTGGAAGAAACACTGGAGGCAAACCATCAGTACAACCATTTTCCCTGGACAAAGTGCCAAGTCTAGTTGAAGTCCGAGTAGATGGTGGAGTGTTTCAGCAAGGGAAGATTCTCCACTGTACGGAGGAGGGCCTGATGATCGACTGGGAATGCCACGGGGAACTCGCCTCCAGGATTGTTCCGTTTGGAGACACTTACTGCGTCTCACCCGGGGCTTTCCAAGATAAGGACGCCAGTCCTCAGGGAAGGACGTCGGTGGAAGTGCTGGTGCGTCGAAGTCCCCAAGAGCCCAGGACGTGGTACCCAGGGATCCTGCTGAACGGGATCTTCGAGCATCATGTGAGCTTTGGCCTAGTCGAAGTTATGCTGCCGGATGGTGCGTTTGCCGTCGTCGCCCCCGGATATCGAATCCGTCGACCACAAACCGAGGCTGTGCTGGAGAAGCTCCGCTTTCGAAAGGGGCTGCTAGTGATACACAGAGTTTCCTTGGTGGGACGCAACACTGCTGGTAATATGTCCCCTCAACAAGTTGTTGACGCGTGGAACCAAAAATCCAGATTTGCAGCGGATTTATTCCGTCCAGTTCGCGTGGACGAGGAGACGTTGGAATTCGTGACAATTGCCAACGACTTTCTTCCCAAGGGCCTACAAATTGATGCTATAGTAGCAGTAAGCGAGATTCGAGATTTTGCCTACTCTCCATGATCATTGACTGCATGTGTCATTTTTCGACATGATGTTTATGTGACTACTTCATTTAGTTAATAGTTTCGCCGTTTTGTCTAGATGCACGAGCTGGACACCTTGCTCAACAAGGCCAGGAAGGCGCCCGGCAGTCTGCAACGACAGCACAAACGGAAGCTTTCCGTCGCGGATCTGGATTCCTCAACAGAAGACAACAACGCCCTGGCACCCCGTATATCCAGTATCATGACATTACCGGCCGAAATCCTACAAATTGTCTTCGGTTATTTGGACAGTGCAAAGCAATACACACTGCGACTCGTATGTATTTATTGGAACTATGTCCTCAGACTGCCAACGGTCACCTGTGTCCTTCGTGTGCACTACGAGAACAACGTACAGGATTATTTGTCGGTGGCCAGTTTACACCATGGCTGGACACCCCAGACAAGAATCATCGTCAACGTCGGCGTATATACCAACCCCATTGGTCAGTTGTTCCGCATGCTGGTGCAACGGGGACTACATTCCCCGGTGGAACGATTGGTTGTGGCCGATGTTGTCTTCTCTTTGGAGGAGCATACACGTAGCCTAAAGGGGCTGGATTTTATCGGCAGGATGGGTCGTTTAGTGGAGGAACTGAATCAATTGGCTTCTGCTTGCCGCTGTCTATTACTGCACAACATCCAGGTCAACCTTGGCAGTGAGTGGAACCAGTGGGAACTACAACATGCATCTGTGCATATCCTCAATGGGCGGATCGTTGGCTGTCTGACCGTAAAGGAGCTGTGGTCTCGGATGGATGACAGCCTGCCGCTGCTGGATCCTGCCCAGCTGCAGGAACTGTCGGGCCGGATTGACCGCGAGAAACCGTACATTCCGTCACAGATTTTGAATGTAAGTTCAGAGGTGTGTACGTCATGTTGGGTTTTCCTTGCGGATATCTGCTTGTATTATAACACCGTAGGTAGGGTGTTCTGCGAGTCGGAGACAGAGCGCCCTTCTGCTTCGACAGATTCACCACTGAACTGTGAATCCCATTGTTGTTTTTATTTGGCAGATTGTTAACGAAGGAAACAGCTTCGATCCTGCGCATGACGCGGGGGCTGGAAATCGATTCAGCACTGTTGATGACTTGGATCTGCACCGGGTAAACAAAGTCGCTTTGCACAGACTTGTTGCTATGATGAACCGGACATCTTTGAAACTGGCCGTTTCGTGGTAACTCGCGAACCAGCTGAACATTTCGGGGGAGGTTTTAGCATGGATACTGGCGTCTGAGACGATGCATTTTGCCTGCACATTAATTTACGTAGATTTTGCTTTGATACTTTGGCATACTGACTAAAATTACTTGGGGAATGGCGAAAGAACTGTTTCGCTTGTTTTCTTTCTTCGCTTAAACAAGGGTGGCAATTTGCAAATAATTTTTTTCGCATCTTCCTTCGTGCGAAGATTACTGGGTCACCTGTTTAAACTGATTTTCTTAAGCTGGAACAGCTGTTTTGCAGTTGTCAAGTATTTTGCATTTGGTATTGTGAGGTACAGTAATAAATTACTGATTATGAATTATTCCACGCTACATGTTAACCATCATCGTAGGATTCGTAACGGAAGTTTAGGCGCAAGATTCCGTCCAAATGAAACTAATAAGCCGTCTTGAAATTAATTATACACAATCAGTAATCTGAACATGGGTGTACGAAAAGATGTTACTACCTGCAACTGCGGATAATGCTACCAAAACGAAAGCCAGATTTAGGTTTATTTGTTGAATTGGACTGCGAAAGGAAGGCGCAAGGACCAGTACTGGTTCTGATAATCAGCCGAGCATTACAATTTTTGCTAAGAACACGTTTACGTCAATTATGCACGTGCTGTACCTGCGAGAATATGCACTAAATCACACGGAGAAATGTAAGATGTGTAGATGCTTCCTGCTGATTCAGCATGAACCGTTTTAATCCCCTTGAAAGCTAAATATGCACATAGTTTTACTTATTGGATGCTGATACCACCAGACCTAAAAGGAATCGGGAATTTGAGGCTGCGTGACAATTCCCTTTAAGAACCGCATATTACACGATTACTACCACGAAAACAGTCTGCCATCCGTTTTCTTCATTACCAGTTGTCCAGCTCCCACGGCTGTTACATACCACTTCTAACAGTGTAGTCACAGAGCATTTTCGACATCTGAAATCATGACTCTGAATTCAAACGATACCACCGATAACAGCACGTCCGAATTCAGCACCAGTTCTGACTGGACATTGTATTACCTGATCCCGGTTATCTCCTCCGTCACTGGATCGCTTTCGAATGTATGGATTGTGATCGTGATCGTACGAAAACGACTTATCAGCCCCTTCATCATATATGTTACGATCCTGGCTGCAGTTAATATTACTTTATCGTCAGTTTCGCTACCACTGTTCGTTATCACAAAAGCCCATTGGTTCGGTTCTCTTGAGACAAGAGTAATCATCTGCGATACCTACCAGTACTTCAACAATGTCTTTCCCGGTATTTTATTCTACGCTCACCTGTTGACTACAGCGAATAGATTGTGGGCTATCACCTGGCCAGTTTCCTACAAGATTCACCATACAGTGAAGTTTTCAATTGTCCTTTCAGTCTGCGCCACGATTGTCGCTCATATCGGGTACTTTCCCAGCTTTTATATCAATCTGCATAATTATGTGTACCTCGAAGGAATGTTCAAATGCCAGTACCCGTGGGATGTGTACACAAGCGTTCAAATTATCCTACCACAGGTAATCATTTATGTGATCCCTACCAGCCTCATGATCGCGGCTTATCCTTTCATGGCCGTCGCATACTGTCGATATCGGACGAAGCAGTCTGCCACACAACGCAAACGTAACCAGAGCGCTTTGTGCATATTAGTGTTAATGACCGCTACGACGCTGTTTTGCTTTGGATTCGGACAACTGCTGACGCTTCTGTTGTATGCTGGATTCGGTGAAGAGCTATGGATTCCGAATACCATCGCTATGGTGATACGGTTTCTGCAGCCAACAGTGGACGCACTGATTCTTGTCGTCTGCTTAAAGGAACTTCGAATGAACTTGTGGTGTAAAGTGATCGAACGCGTCTGCAAAATGTATCGGTTAACGCCAGTGACAAGCGCTGCCATGTTTAGTCAGAGTGTGATTTAAGAAGTCGGGTATAATGGTTTTGCGAATTTCTCCGAGCAATTGGTAAAAGATACAATTGTCAGTCATAGGCCCGGACTCGCGTCTGTAACGTCTGTTCATCAGTCAATAAAACTAAGTTTACACGCGCTGAACGAATAACGTGCAAGTTATTTCGGTAGTAATAAGCAAGGAATATACGCTCGTCAGCCTATTGGCGGTAGCGGTATACGAGCGCGAGACTGCAAAATGCTGGTATGTACGTAAATATGTATGTTTTCCATAAGGATCACACGGCGTTTATTGTTTCACCGCATCCCGTATGGTGCGTTTATTTCGACCTTCAGCGACGTGCTACTGCGCAGTCCAGTTCGTGTTTAAAACGTCGCATTCTCACGCTGCCGAGTGCGGACAATGATAATAATTTAAAACTTGCAATTCACAGGATCGATGTAGAGGTACCTTATAAACATGGCAAATGACAGCTGGTAATCGTACATATTTGTCAACATGACCCGTTCCAAATAGAGTTGACGCAGAGTAGTAATATTTGCATTTTTCGGGATATGTTAGCGTTTTTGTGGAGCTCAGTAAAATAAGGTCAATAGAAACCGTTTTCTAACTTTTCTTCCAACCACAGAGCAGTTGTTAGGTTCAGGTTGGAACTGTACAATTTCATAATCAAGCTAACAAACATTTACTCTACAAAGAAGAATGTACAAGATTCTGTGCAGTTTTATTACATGACGTGTGGACGGCCTGGAATGTTTAATTATCCGCTGACGCACTTCAGGGCCGGATTTCATTAACGCAGCTACCGGCGACAAAACCGCCGAGCCGATGGAAGCCGACCACAAGACCACCGTTTAGCCGGCCGCAGCCAGCACATCTCACTGTGTAACTTAAAAAAATAGGCACGGCCTTCCGCCATAAAAACTGCATAGGCAACAGGGAACGGTCTGCAAAGACTGACAGTGATTGTCTTCTGCTTTGAATCCGAGACAGACGAACGTTTATCCAGTTCAGGTTCTTGGTTAAAGCAAAAATGATGCACAATAAACCTAAGAGGAAGACGACAGGGAGAAACGTCAGAAGCAAATCGTCAGTAAAACCATCTTGCCTGGATGGAGATCATAAAGTGCCAGACGTGGTTGACGTTCGATTATATGGCGGATTGTTCCAGCAAGGGAGGATTGTCGACTGTACCGAGGAGGGCCTGAGGATCGATTTGGAATGCCACTTGGAACCCACACCGCTGTTAATTCCTTTTGGCGAGATCTACCACTTCTTACCGGAGCAATTCTTCGAGAAGGACGCTATTTCTCAAGGACGGACGTCGGTGGAAGTCCTGGCGCGTCGACGTCCCCAAGAGCCCAGGACGTGGTACCCAGGCCGACTGCTATACGGGGTCTTCGAATACCATGTGCGTTTTGGCCTAGTTGAAGTTGCACTGCCGGATGATGTGTTTGTCGTCGTCGCGCCCGGATATCGAATCCGTCGACACCGAACCGATACTGTGCTAGAGAAGCTCCGCTTGCAAAAAGGACAGCTAGTGATGCACACAGTTTCCTTGGCAGGACGCAACAGTGCTGGCAGTACGTCCCTTCAGCAAGTTGTTGAAACGTGGAACCGGAAATCCAGTTTTGCAGCGGATTTATTCCGTGCAGTTCGCATGGACGACGAGACACTGGAATTCATAACAATTGCCAACGACTTTCTTCCCAAGTCTCTGCAAATTGATGCCATAGTAGCGGTAAGCGAGATTCATGATTCCGCTTATTCGAGCGCTTTTTCTTTATCTAAATTATGTGATCACTTCGAATACAACAGCTTTTTTTGCCATTTTTTACAGATGCACGAGTTGGACATCTTACTCAACAAGGCAGCGAAGGCGTGCAGTATTCCGCAGCGACAGAACAAACGGAAGGTTTCCACAGCGGATCTGGATTCCTCAACACAAGACATCAGTGCAGCGGCATCCGTCACATTCAATATCGTGATATTACCGACGGAAATCTTCCAAAGTGTTTTCGATTATTTGGACTGTGTGGAGCAATGCCTCCTGCGTCGAGTGTGTGTTTATTGGAACTACGTCCTCAGATTGCCAACGTTGACCCGTGTCCTTCGTGTGCACTCCAAGAACAGGGAACAGAACTACTTGTCGGTGGCCAGTTTACACTACGGCTGGACACCCCAGACCAAAGCCATAGTCATCTCCGGCGTGTATTTGCAGGTCAACCAATCGGCGGTCTTCTGTGGTGGTCAGTTATTCCGCATGCTGGTACAGCTTGGACTACATTCCCCCGTGGAACGATTAGTGCTGGCCCACGTTGTGTACTCGGTGAAGGACGATAAACAGTACGCGTCATGGCAACCTGGCCTAGACTTTTTCAGCCAGTTAGATCGTTTAGTGGAGGAATTGAATAAACTGGCTGCTGCTTGCCGCTGTCTAGTACTGCGGAACATCCAAGTACACCTCGGCAGTCTGTGCGAGAAAGGACTACAGTTTGCATTTATGCTTATCCGCATCGCCCGGATATCTGGCTGCTTAACCGTAAAACAGCTTTGGTCTCGGATGGATAACAGTCTACCGCTTCTGGGTGCTGCGCAGATGCAGGAACTTTCGGTTTGGATCAGTCTCCAGGAACCGTCAGACATCTTGAATGTAAGTGTAGATGTTTGTATTTCATACTGACGTTTCCTTGCTGACCAGAGGACAGAAACTTTGCTTGCATTGTAAAACTACCAAATGACTTCGAGCAATACGCCTTGAAACCAGTTGTTTTTTTGTTTGGCAGATTGTAAACGAAGGACGTCGCTGCGATCCTAGGAATGACGTCGCGGCTGAAAATCGTCTCCGGAGTGTGAATGACCTGGATTTGCACCGGATAAACAAGTTCACGTTGCACCGACTGGTTGCTGTGATGAAAATGAAATCTATGACATTTGCTGTTTCGTGGTAATTTGCGGGACCAGAAGAAAGGTCGGGCTACGTTTTGATATGGATACTGGCGTCTGGCGATGGATTCTGACTATTTGTTTCTTTATGCCGTTTGGCCATGTGGCTTTGGTACTTCGACAAATTTTTTGTTTGTTTCGTCGTCTAAAACAAGGGCTGTGTTTCGTAGGTCAGTCTGATCTGATTACAATTCGTGCTTCAACTGTAACAATTGTTTGAGCTAATATCAACTTAATCGCCCATGTCAAGTACTTACAACTGCACTATCTGTTGTTCAGTATCGTGAATGCTGATTATGAATTATAATAATATTATTATCCATACTGTATGTAGTGCTGAATCGGCACCGTGGTGATTGTCAGTTATTGTATTTGTGTTCGAGGGAGTACTGTTAATTCTTTATTCTGAAGAGAGAATAACCAACATTTTAAAACTTTCATTAAATGGAAATAGTTAAGAAGATCGATGAGTGCAGTGACTGTGTGCGAAACCGGCGGCTGGATCCGAGCAGGACCGGAGCAGGTGAATCGGCGATAATGCAAGAGGAAGTTTTCCGTAGACACTCAAGGCGAGTACTTGGGAATGTGATATTTTGCGAAATCAAACGCGCCTGCTGTGGTATTCAATGTATTCATTCATAGTTTCGGTAAGCTGGGATGGTATCTAACTAAAACCAACCAAGCATAACCAAGAATGGGCCTTTGTTGCATTGGCGTCTGCATGGCAGAGTTTCGCCCGTTGTTATAAACTGGTAAAGTTTGGGCCTTTCAGCATCAACAACTCTGTGTTACTTAATTTGGCAAGCACACGTTTACGTCTGGGATTTCAATATTTGCAAGAACTGTGTTATGCGACATATTGGTGTTTACTGCTAATTCAGCAAGAACCGTCTTTCCTCCCGTTGGTAATAAAACAGGCGCATATCTGGGAGATTTTACGTGCCGGGTACTGTAAGTTGATATTAGCTGACCTGAATTCGAATCTTAAATCTGAGGCTGCGCCAAAATCTCCACTAATTTAAAAGCTGCATTCTGTGAAGGGAAGTCCATCCCCTTCCCACATGTGTATGGTCACTCTCGTCTATCATGTTACGCCCCTTACGGCATTCCCTGTTCTTGCACTATAAAAGCGCTCTGAGCGTGTATCCGCTGGCCAGTCGGACCAGTCGGATGTTGTGGTCATCATAAAGATCTTGCTATAGTATAGCAGCTATACGCCCGTGTGCTCGTTCCCCGTCACAATTCTCAGCACCATGAAATGATTCTGCCATCCATTTTCTTCGCTAGCAGCTTCCCACGCCTGATGTCTAACAGCGAAGCCACCGAGCATTCACGAAATTTGAAGCCATGGTCCCAGAACTAAACGATACAGCCGATAACAGCACGTTCGAATTGGGCTCCAGTTCTGATTGGGCGCTGTATTATTTGATCCCGGTTATCTCCTCCGTCACTGGATTGCTCTCGAATCTCTGGATTCTGATCATGATCGCACGAAAACGGCTTTCAAGCCCCTTTATCACATACGTTACGATTCTAGCTGTAGTTAACATCGTCATATCTTCAGTTTCACGCCCACTGTTCGTTATCAGAAATGCTTATTGGTACAGTTCCCTTGAGGCAAGAGTGATCATCTGCGACATCGACCAGTACGTCGACAATGTGTTTTCGGGCATTTTGTTCTATGTGCATTTACTGACTACCGTGAACAGATTATGGGCTATCACCTGGCCGGTTTCATACAAGATTCACCATACAGTAAAGTTTTCGATTGTCTTCTTGGTTTCCGCTATAATTGTCGTTCATATAGGATGTTTTCCCAGTTTCTATATTAACTTGCATAACTATGTGTACATAGGAGGAACGTTTAAATGTCAGTATCCTCTGGATGTGTTGAGAAGCGTGCAAATTATATTACCGCAGATGATAATCTATGTGGTTCCTACAAGCCTGATGATCCTGGCTTATCCGTTTATGGCCGTCGTGTACTGCCGATATCGAACGATGCAGTCCGCCACACAGCGCAAGCGCAACAGGAGCGCTTTGTATGTTCTGGTTCTAATGACCGTTGCAATGATACTTTGCTTTGGCCTAGGACAACTGCTGACTGTTTTGTTCTATGCGGGGTTCGATGAAGAGCTATGGTTTCCGGAGACCTTCGCTATGGGGACACGTCATCTGCAGCCAACCACTGACGCAGTGATTTTTGTTGTTTGCTTAAGGGAACTTCGAGTTAACTTGACGTGTAGAACGGCCGGACGTGTCCATGTAATGCATCGGGCAGTGCGGGTAACAAGCGCTGCCACGATTGGTCAAAGTGTTACCTAAATTCCTGTATTACTAAAGTTCTTCGAGCGATTGTTAATTTAGAAGATACAGTTGTCTGTTGATGGAACAAGACTCGTTCTAATTTTACATTATTTTGTGTATATACCTTTTCATCAGTCAACAAAACTGTCTTTCTGCAGTACCGCCTGTTAGATACGCGGTAGACACTTAACCAGAAAATGTATTTCAGTAGTAGGCTTTTTACACAGCATCGCATCAGCACAGCATCCCAAACGCGCCCGGCCCAGCCGTTTATTTCGACCTCGACAAAGTGCAACTGCGTAGCCCAGTTTGTGTTTGAATCGTAACATCGTTGAATTTTCACGCTTTGGAGCAATGATAATAATATTCGAAAGGTACGATTCACAGCATATATTATATTTAAAAATGTACATTACAGAAATAATTCTGTGCAGCTTTACTAATCTATACAGTTATGTAAGTTGTAACCACGTACTCGTATAAAATACAGTGCGTAACTAAATGCATATTTTCGCACGTCTGCATGGAATCGCTTCGAAGTACGGACACTCTGACGCACAGAATCTACGCTACGGTTGCAGCAATATTCATTCTCACCGTTTTTTATTACGTGATAAACACCAACTTGCCATCCTTTTACATAGAAACAAGGAACTTGAAAAATATTGATATCAAATCCAGGTGATTGTTTCGCTGCACAGCAGCATTTGCCGGCAGTTGAGCGACCGTTGCAAATGAAAGACAATGCTGAGTCAATACCCTGAAGCCATAATTCGCCGCATTTCCGTTCACCGCATAACATCATCATCTGACTGATCGTCTAACCGTGTAAACTGGTTTGAATTTCATCGATGGTTTTCCCCTTGGTCTCCGGCAACTTCCACGCAATATGCACGGTCCCCAGAATAACCAGTCCAGCGAAAATCAAGAACGTATACTGTTTAGCGGCATACTCCACAATGGGAAACAGGAACGTCGTCAAGATCGCCGCGGCCCACGATACCGACGCAATAAAACTGGCGGCCGAACTATGGGCCTCCTGGGGAAAGAGCTCCCCGGGGAGTATCCAGGGAATAGCGGCCGATCCCAAAGCAAATGCAATAATAAAGAAGGGTAAACACGCTGCACTCCCATACTGGGTCCCTTGCACCCCAGTCTCTGTGATACAGGCAAAGATGACGAAGAGCACTAGCGCCACGATCATTCCCCCGTTGCTGATCAAGAGAAGGGTCCGACGTCCGAGGCGGTCGATGAGGAGCATAGAGACAAATAACGAAGCAAAGTAACAACACCAGACCCCCATCGTGGCGTACACCGAGTATAACTGCTTCAGCCCGACACCGTCGAAGATGGAGGTGGAGTAGAAGGTGACACAGTGGAATCCGCAGAACTGGTGCACCAGCATGGGGACCGCGGTGAGGATGCTGATCTTCCGGAGGTACGGGTTGGTCAGCAGGCCCCACACGGACACGGTATGCAGGCCCTTCATGTGCTCGATCTCCGTGTGCATTTCCACCATCTCCTCTTTGATCTCAGGGGTCCCTCGGAACCATACCAACGCCTTGGAAGCATGCTGTTCATCATCGTGTTCGATATACAGGTATCGCGGACTCTCCGGGCAAAACGGTAATGCGATGCAGGAAATAACCACCGGGATCACGACGACACTGACCAGCCAGGGCCACCCAGATTCTGTGCCCAGTACGGACGGGAAACCGATGGCCGTGGTGACAATTAGGCCTAAAACGTACATTATCGGGGGCAACGTCCCGGCCGCGCCGCGCAAACTGGCCGGTGTGATCTCCGCCGTGTAAATCGGTGCCACGACTGTAACCACGCCGGTACCCAGACCGATGACAATCCTTCCAACCAAGAACAATTCCCAGGAAACAGCCATCGGGGAGAAGGAGCACATGACACAACCGACGCCAAGAACCACGGCCCCACACATCAAGGACCGTTTCACGCCGACAAACCGGATCAGCGTGTTCGTTAACAGTGTCCCCATCAGCGCCCCGACGCACAGCATGGAAGAAAAGAGCGCCCACAGTGTATTCAGTTCGGTGTTCTCGCTTAACGCTTTGGCTTTATCCTCCGCGGGGATGGCATTGCACCACATGGCCAAGGTGGAGGCGGAGCTCGTGGGGTGGGTGATGTTGGGGACGGAATAGTTGCCCCGGAAGACTCCTCCCGAACGCTGGCATTTCACGGAACGGACCCAGTTTTGTACGATGAACTGGGGGACGTTTAAAGCGGACATGCTGAGACCGTGCGGGAACCATGTCCCGATGGTGGCGGCTAGGAGGGCTAAGCCCAAATGAAAAGTTAAATGACCGTGTTCTACCATGGCGTTATTCGATGCAGACTGCAGATCAATAAAATTGCAAAGCTACAAGGACCGCATGGAGAATAATGAAATTGCCGGTTTGACTTGTGACTGCATGCTGGCAACCATTTTGGCATTGGCTTGAATACGGTGAATGATGAATGGTTTTTCCGGATTGTGATGCTGCCTAGATGGTGTCTCGATGTTTCCACGTACAGATAGACTGCCATTCTTTGTGCGCATGCAAACAACGACTGCCACTATTGGTGCACGTGACCATGTCTCCGTTCATGCACCGCTACTGCATCGCTTTAAAAAGACACGTAAAACGCTTCTTTCTCGAAGAAGCCTTGTCTGTTTGTGCCTTGAAGCGATTGTAGGAACCCGCATGTATGTTTCTTAAGTTTTTAACTGAATTTTAAAATTTTTGAAATTCATTTTTAAATTTCTGAAACATGCCCCAGGGGCGAATGTTGGTCGGAACGATCATTAAGTATATGTGCATTTGTGGTACAGGTTACAGACGTTTGGGTGAAACGCTGAGTTATTTGAGAAGGGAAAGTGTTTGAAGTTTTCGCCGCTTTTGTGCAACAGCCGGAAGTCACGCAGACAAACGAATTTCCGGATACTGTTTATCGATATTCTGGCTGTTATGAACATTGAACAATAAGGAAGGCTACTGCAAAGCTTACAGGTAGACGGCTGTTGTGGCTCCACCAGTACAGTAGTACTTCTGACAATACACAGATCTAGCATCTGCCCCTTCGTGCGCTTATATGTAATCGTATAATTGAACAAATGTTTCGTTTGAATTTTTAATATTTCTCCTGTGTCGACAATATTTGCCACTGAAACTGTGAAATACAATAATTTGCTTTACGTCAGCATGAAATCGAAAGCATGCTCTGGTGGGGAAAAACGACTCACTGTCAGTTCAATTCTCAAACTGTGTACACATGCTGTGCATCATACTTGTAATTATGCCGGTTAAGTATTGCGTTATCGTCTTTGCTTGCAATTTTGCACGGCTCATAAAATTTCCTACAACGCATTAGCAATGCTTAAAGCCGAGATGTCTGCTGCATCAGTCGCGCTGCAAGGGAAAGGAACGATTATAGAATCTGAAACAGAGACAACAAATACCAGAGTTTCAGGTTGCTTAAACAGTACTTAAAAGTAGACGGTTATATTTCCCGGGGGAATGAACTTACAGAGTATTATTCTGCTGAATAATCATCTCCGTGATGTTTCCCTTGGAGGCTTTCAAAGCATCGTTAAAGAGATTCTTCCATTCGGCTGCGTTTAGCTCCGGAACGTCCTTCTGGTCCATTTGCAGGATGACGATGGTGTATGTTATGATCATTCCAAATATCTACGTACGAATTAAAAATCATGAATTTGGCAGCACATTGATTTCCTTTAAGCTTTAGCAACGTTCGGGCTTGGTAAGACATCTTTCCCTTACCGATAAGATAAAAGTTCGGTTGATAACCATAACACCACCCAAGCTAAAGGTTATTGGAATGCTATCCATTTGGTACAATCGCATGAAGAGGTCTATTCGGCGCGGCTCGGTAATTTCTTGTCGAGTCATAGAGTGCAGAATGTTAGATGCAGAATTTGCCTACAGAAGGGAAGATTTTTATAGCAAGATCTTCGACTCTCGAGTATTCTGGATATACAAATATGTATACAAGTATGTGTTTTTCAGTACATGCTGAGAACTCTTCTACAAAGCAATGCATCTCAACTATTATTATGTTTTTTTCTGGCTGCCCAATCGCCCAATTTATGGTCGGCTTACAAGGTTGTGTACAACGTTACATTATTGATCGAAGTGTACAGAAAAACCATGGTGTCTTCTTGACAAACTTACAAACGTAACGTTGGCGTTGCACGATGTATTTCATACAGTTCGATGCATTTTTAACTGGGTTGGGTTAGAGTGACCTCTAAATCGCGCTTTGGTATCATTAAGAGTCTGTACTTAACGTACACGTTAAGTTACGGTACCTGTTCACTAGTATAAATAAAGGCAAATGTCCTCAGCGCCATACACGCGAAGATTTCGGTAGACATTGCTTCTGACGGAACGTAAGTATCCAGACTATTTTCATGGCTACAACCAATCATGTACAGCATACAAACAAAATCGTTGGTGTACAACGCCAAGGTCAAATAGGTAATTTTCCGTTCTAGTGACAAGATCAGATTCGTCAACGCCGCATGCTCTTCCAGTAGCTTATCAACATCTTCACTTGCCGCTTCAGCCAACCTATCATTAAGGTGCGAATAGCACATGCCCACAACCAGCCAGATGACGATAAAGGTCAACTGGCTGAGAGACATGGAGAAGCCGTTCACTTGCTCAATGTCGTAGATGATTCTGGCCAAGATTCGCAATCCTCTATAGTGCGTATCACCACAAATTGAAAGGAGATTGTTGACAAAGTCCGTCTCGACGTGTTTGACGGGTACGCTGATGGCTTCGTACATTCGATGGGCGGTGATGACCACTTGCACAACGGTGAGCACATGTGCAATGCGTTTGATTCGGGCTCTTTCGATGGGTTTCAGGTAGACGGAAGTAAAGCGGTTGGATTCGTGAAAGAATCCACCCAAGTTCCGATAAAGCCTGTAATGCACATGCATACAACTGTGTTCGCGATTTGTCGCACGACAAGGTTGTATGTAGCACACGAATTACGACAAAAGGTCACCAAAATGTTTTTCAGCAGGAGGTCTTATCCTTTACTCGTTCCTGTGTTTATTAAGTTGTTATTTCCCATGCAGCTTTTAGAGCATGCATGATCGTGCACTGCTTTGTAAACAAATTTATCATTGTCGTAAGTACCGATAATTAGAATTTATCGGACATACCAAATGAAATACGGGACACCAATGGCGTTCACTAACTGCATGGTCACTTTACACGCCTGACGTACAATATCGCTGGTACCGCTGATATGAGCTTTAACCACTCCGGGAATTGCCGCGATGGAAAACTGCAGCAGCACACCAATGATGAATACAAACGACCAGATGATGCTAAACGTTTTGACCGCCATATGGAGAAAACATCGCCAGTGGTTTGTGTCGTTTGGGGCTGGCTTTTGGGTCGGTAATAGTGGGTAAAAACCGGTAAATTTCAGCAGGATGAACCACGGCCGCAGAAGAGAGGCGAGAAAAGGTGTTGTACTCGTATGAGAGACGCCGGCTTCGGATTGCACAGCCGGGGTCTCACTGTCCATTCTGGTTAGTGATATACCGCTGTCCGAGAGGTGCATTATTTGCGTGTCATCCTAACACATGATTAAAGTGAACATGAAAGTGTGCGGCAGTTCTGGTATTATTCACCACGAGACAGGCAGATTAACCGTATTGTACAGTCGAAACCTGAATAATTTGCTCCCTTTGCAAGGTCCTGGTTCACGTTATGGTTCCTATTAGTCCCACAAGTATTTAACGAAAGTAGTCCTTTTCCAAACAAAGCATCGATCGGTTTAAATTCGAACACGGATGTTTGAATTTAGTGTTTACCGTTAAGTAAATTGCACGTTATACCCAGATGACGTTACCTGAGATGCAGTGGCACCAAACTATCCTCCTCGTCTGCACTGTTGCAGTATGCTTACAAATTTAAATGTAATTGCAAAGATGGCTATAGCAGCCCGCCGCATGTATCCGGTAACCTTCTTTATGCAAAAATAAATACAGACATTTAGGCATATTGCGAACACAGGTATTTATTGAACACAGGTATTTATTTATTTCATAATCAATCATAGGCCTTCGCTAATTCTGGAACACGCTTGAACTGATTATGTGGTAATCATCTTTTTTACTTGACTAATTATCAGCTTTTCCCTGCCTTGACTCTCTTCAGGCATCCCACACTGTCTGGATTGGCCAATATCGTGGAACCACTTAATGGCCACCCATTTCTCTCCAAGTAGCACCGGACATCCCGCATGTAGCGTGTGTCCATCCGATTCCCCGTCATCGTATTGATTGAACCATAAAACTGCTGCGTTCTTTGCTGCCGGAATTGTGAGGTTCAGCAATGGGAATATCGTAGCGCCGCCTGTTTCCACATTGTCCAGGTAGATTAGCACCGTTGCCATCCTATCTGGTACTGTGAAATCCCGAATGTGTTGTTGGAGCAAATCGAAATGCAACTGCAATGCGCCCCCAACTCCGTAGTTTTTAACCTGGAGCACTTCCGAATGTTTTGAATCGAGATTACTGGCAATGGCCGACCAGCGGTTGATTTTATCGACGAGGCTGCTCATATTGCTTTGAAGGGCCGCGCTGCAAAAGTTTGGTAGTGAGGGATTAAAGCACTCTTACTCATGCAAGGAATACCTCTTTGACAAACGTCGCTTAAAGCTCGTTGTTGTGTTTGATGTACTGTATGTTGACTTGGGGGGTTTTAGTTTGTTACGGCTCAGTTCAACGAGCTGTCCGGCTTCTTCTTTCAACAGAAAGTCGTGGATTAAGATCACCTTAGGAGAATCATGCAGAATCTCCATTTTTAACGGTTGTATAATCAGAAGCGGCTTGTTATATGCTTCATAGTAGCAATGTTGAGATTCCTTGTAAGTAACTCCCTGAAAAGAAAACACAATAAATTCTCGCGGAAGTCAGCTGCTACAGATGATGTCTTGTGAAAGTTACCGTTACAAGACAATTCCGGCACAGCTGTTCGTAATACGGAATAGTCAACTGGAATCCGGGCTTGACGCTTTTGTCGACTTGTGCCTGATTCTTTGCAATTTTTATTACTGCTTGTGCGGTCAGAAGAATCTCCGATCGACCTGAATCGTTGCTAAAGAAACTCTCTTCCAAAAGACGCTTTTGCGCGTACTCCATCCATTCCACCGCCAAGACATACTTCTCCGTCTTGAACAATGCCGAACCAATGAGAAAGCATTCTTCGGCGCTAAGTCTCACGACAGGCTCAACGGCGTCTCGTACCACTCCGTTTGCAACATCGCTGGTGTTTAGTTGGTACATTCTCTGCAAGCGGCCTATGGCATCTCCCATGGACATCAGATCCTCGAAAACGGGAAATGTTGCATTTTGTCTGGTCAGTTTGATGTCCTCGAGGTGGGCTAATTGCAAAACCAACGTCACGAGTGCTACAGCCTTCTATCAATGCATCTGTAGAAGTTAGATCTTCCACATTAGTATGTTACAACAATTGGTATTTGCATACATACATATGATGCTATACGCGTCATGGAATGCAGTAAACATAAAGGATCATAAACGACAATTTCAGCGCAAATTGCGAACGCTTACCTGGAGACATGCATCCTGTTATCCGTAGCTCATTTAGTAGGATGTCCCAGTCGTACGTCAGATGTTTCAGAAGCCGAAACACTTTTAGGGGATGCCTTAGCGTCCTATGGATTTCGGCATCATCAAGTTTCCATAAAGCTTGAAAGCTGTTAATGTAACTGAAAAAACCCCGTCAAGTAAACTTAACTTATTCACGCGTACATCGTCCTGTTCATACAATGTACCTGCGTGCAAATGGAGGAAGACTTTCATAGGACACGGATGGAAGCTTGAATACAATCTCGTTTTGTTTCTGTAGAACCTCGGAAATATTGGTTTCTGCAGTAAGGTATTGTGCATCTAGCGGATGGAACAAATTTTGCAGCAGAACGACAACTAAAAAGCTGATGTATGCATTCATGAATCAAATTTAAAGAGAAATGTTATTAAAAAAATGAGAGACCTAGCGACTCTACATGTCCTTAACAGTTTTGCATATTCCGACCGAGTCATGTTAATTTTGCTACTGTCAAAAAGCCGGCGAGCATTTTCATGTGACAGTGGAAACATCTGTGGTACCATGCACTTGATTTGCTTCGTTTTGCAAAATGCTGAGCGAATGAACCACTTCAAAATGATGCATTTGTAAGTGTTGTTACCGTGGTACGTGCTGTGTTTTGGTGTGTGCGAGTGTACATTGTTTCCATAAAACTCAGCCATGCTGCGCATAGTTGGCTAATTTCGCTTCTAACCCAGTTTGCAGTGCGATTTCATTATTATTATCATTATTATATTATGGAATCGAATCAATCGGTCTCTGTAATTTGGTTTACACCGTTCAGAAAGAGCAGTCGATTATGATAGCTGACTACAACAGTGGTTTTCCGCATGTTAAAACAGTCCTATTAATTGCGAATAATTAAACTGAAATGCTAAATATGTGACTAGAGATCATTGATGATGCGTCGTCTGAGGATCATTTGTGATCCAGTTAAAATTCTAGTAAATAAAAACAAAGTAGTAATAGTAAAATAGTAAAGAGTGAAAAGTAAATAGCGAATAATAAAAAGAAAATTAGTAAATGTAATTAAAATGCTTATGAAACCAACTATTACGAAGTTCGATATTATTGTAAAACAAAACAACGAACACTGGCTTGTTGTCGGTTGTTGTACCGTTATAATTATTTAATTTGTTAGTCTACAGGCACTATCTATATCCATTTAAACAACGAGGAAAGGGAAGTTTGAGAGTTTTCTGCCCACAGTACGTAGCAATAGCATAACAAACCAGTTCCTGCTGTAGTAAAGACTGATACGCTGATACACTTAATTAATGAGCGACAATCAGGAAGTCGGCTAACAAGACATTAAGTGGCCGATATATCAGTTAATTATGTGAGAAATCCTCGTTAATGCTATGAAGCACTGACTTCCGTTTGCATCTAAAGTAGATCAAGCCGTACAAAAGCATACTTGCGAATCTTTATTGCGGTTTGTTCATTTGCTGTCCGCTACGCCGCTTTTCCTTCGTTAACGAGCAATAGCCCAATATCAGGACGATGCTACACTTTGCTGGATTACTTTGCTTTGTGGCATTTGTTTCGGGTACGTGTCGGTAAAATGTTCTCGCCGCCTACTTTGCGATCTAATTAAAATGTTATAATTTATGGTCTCTGTGTTACACAGCTGACACGGGAAGCAACGGTTATGTATACGGTGGAGGAAACGTTGGTGGATTGGGACAGATCCAGCTGGACAGTCACAGCCAGTCCCAGTACAATGGACTTCCATCCACGCTTGCACAGTCAATGAACATGGGCTCGGGTACCGGAGTATCCATTAACGGACAGGCTAACAGCGGCGTAAACATCAATTACATTAACGACAACATACCCAATCAGGTAAGGAAGCAAGATTGTCGAAAGCGCGAAACACACCTTATGAATCTCCTAGGTCTGTATAAAGTGCCAAGGAAACGAGTACTAGAAAATAACTGGCAGTTACGTATGGACAGTCATAGTGCAGAGTTTCCGCTAACTTAGTGGGTGACCTTGATCTCTCGTTTTATACAGGTTATCACCGGTAACAGCAATGCCAATTCCAACGCCAACGCCGCCACCGGACAATTGAACAACAACGACAACAGCAACTCTGCTAATACGAACGGACTGTCAGTCGATGGGCACTCGCAGATCTGGGGCAACGGGACGGGTGTGAGTGCCAGTAATAGTGCCAACTCAAATGTGGTCAAATATCCGATTACGACTACAACGCCTTGTTCGATCAGCAACATAAACTGCCCGGTTTATTGCTGGAATTCAGCTAGTTGCTACTGTGGATGTGTTTACCCCGCTGATGGTGGTGTCGCGGTGCCTGAAACTGCTGGTGCGAAATCTCAACTGATCTCGCGTGGAAATCAAAGGAAATCCTTACAGAGAAGCAAGGCACAGAAGACGGCGAAAAGTGCACTGATGCGATCGCAAGGACAGGAAAGATCGGCGGTTGTACATAAGCCACAAAAAAGCTTACTGTCGGGAAACGCACGGACGCGCTCTTAAGTCGTGAGGCTGGGAATGTGGTCTGTAACATTCCGGGGTTCGGCTCATATCCTCAAAGTATTACAGAAGGAGCACATCGTTCAGCAACGAAGCGTGGAAATGTAGCCCAGGTTACTTTTGTTGTACAAATTTCTTCTGTACGTATGCGCGGCAGAGAAGGATTATGCTTGTGTGCATGCAACCTTCAAGAACGTTTGTGCAATTTTAATTGCCTAAACGATCGGCACTTCCTAAAGAGCGAAGTACGTTAGTATGACCAAAGTTAAAATTGTTGTGTGATTAAACTATGTCTGTATGACTAGTATCTCCTCAAACATCGGCAAGAAGTCGTACTTGAATAGCTCTACTGTAAACATTAGCTAACAATATTTCGGACACGGAATGGCTGCACATGTCACACATTCTGCCGATATATTCTGGTATAACTTCCCCACTGAATAGTTGCTATCGAAATCTGCAAAACATCCGGGATACAACTCAAGCGGAATTACATTCGTTATCCGGGTCGAAGTGATATGTTTTTACCATGTTCACGTCTCACGAAAGCAAAACTTTGTGAGATAATAGTGTCGTCAAAATCAACAGAAGCCAGTTTTTCGCGGTTTTAAGTCGGTAAAAAAGCAGAGAAATATTGTAGCTAATGCAAATTACAGGACTGCTAATGAGTGTTCGGCGCCTGGATGTTCGTTTGTGCGCAGGGCTCTTTTTGAAACAAACTGCATGACCGCAGAGTGTGCGGGGACATGGCTTGGCACTGGTTTCTCTGGTTTACGTAATGCCGATTTCACTCTGCGCTTGCCCTCCTTTACCCGCAACTATAACTACCGCCCTGATGGTATTTCCAAGTTGCCGTACTCCAGGTTTTGGGCTACGCCTAGAAAAAAAGAGAATACGCCAGAAACGAAACCTGGAAGCCCGTTGATGGGATTTATTGTTATTTTACTTTCAACAGTATATAAAGGTCAGTCCTTTATTTCACTCGCATTCGCAATGACTAGTTGTCCCATACTTATGAATTTCAAAATAAGAAGCTATGACCGTACGATTTTAAAATCAATACTCCATGACTTGCAGGCCCCATAACATGCGTTTTCCAGTTGTCTGTCCCGTTGTCGGGCGCACTGTAAACGAGAACTGAACGGTATCGTCGATCCAGACATATAGCGTTAACTCCAGCAAAACACTGACTGCCGCCGTATTGGTAAGCACTACCAGTAAAAGCCGTGGTCGGCTAATTTCGTTTCAGTTAGCAGTACGACTTCATCATTATAATCATTAATATGTTATGAAATCGGATTCTGTAACTTCGTTTACAGCGTTCAAAAATGGCAGTTGAATATGAGAGCTAATGGCAAAAGTGGTCTTCCGCATGTTAAAACAGTCCTACTAATTACGAATATATTTTAACTGAACTAGTTAATGAGATGCGGCTCCGTTTAGCGCTTATTTACGATCAAATTAAAATGCTTGTGAAACCAACCATAAGGAAGTTCGATAATTATTGTGAAACAAAACAACGAGCACTGGCTCGTTATCCCTTCTTGTATCGCTATATTTGGTACGATAAGCATACAGGCACTATGTGTACCCAGTTAACCGATAAGGAAAGAAAAGTTTGTTTTATACTCCCAGTGTGTAGCATAACAAACTAGTTCTTGCCGCACTAAAAACTGCTGCACTGAACTAATTAAGCGACAATCAGGAAGTAGGCGATAATAACACATTAACTGGCCGATATATGTCAGTTAATATTATGTGACCAATCCTCGTTAATATTATAAAGCATTGACTTCCGTTTGCATCTAAAGTAAAGTCGTACAAAAGCACAGTCTGTTGTGAATATCTTGGTAACGGTTTGTTCCTTTGCTGTTCGCCGCACCCTGTCACCTGCATTAGGCTTGTAAAAACACAATAGCGCCACGATGCTGCACTTTGCTGGATTACTCCTCTATGTGACGATTGTATCGGGTACGTGCCAGTAAACTGTTCGCGTTGCACACTTTGTGATCCAACTATCATGGTCTTTGTGTTATATAGCTGATACGGGAAGCAACGGTTATGTGTACGGTGGGGGAAACGTTGGAGTGGGGCAAATCCAGCTGGACAGCCATAGTCAGTCCCAGTACAATGGACTTCCATCCACGCTTGCACAGTCAATGAACATGGGCTCGGGCACCGGAGTATCCATCAACGGACAGGCTAACAGCGGCGTTAACGTCAATTACGTTAACGATAATATACCCAATCAGGTAAGGAAGCAAGAGTGAACAGACTTTACGATGTTCACGTCAACTACGAGAATGACAATGCTCCAAACCAGGTCGTTTTATAATATTAATATTATAGCACATCCATTTAAATGTTTAGTAGGACTACTAAATTTAGTTAAAATTTAGTATTTCCATGAAAACCAATATTTTGTCGTGTTGTAGGTGATCACCGGCAACAGCAACGCCAATTCCAACGGTAACGCCGCCACCGGACAGTTGAACAATAACGACAACAGCAACTCAGCTAATACCAACGGACTGTCACTCGATGGGCACTCGCAGGTCTGGGGCAACGGGACGGGTGTGAGTGTCAGTAATAATGTCAACTCCAATGTGGTCAAATATCCGACGACCACACCGCCTTGTTTGGTCTACTGTGGTGCTGGCGCCTACTGTCCCTGTGGTTATTTTCCCGGTGCTGGTGGTGATGCGGTGCAGGAAACCGTTGCTTCCAAATCTAAAATGATCTCGCGCGGCAATCAAAGGAAATCCTTGCAGAGAAGTCGGCAACAGAAGACGGCGAAAAGTGCACCGATGCGATCACACGCCCAGCAAAGATCGGCAGCTGCACATCAGTCACAAAACAGCTTACTCATGGGTAACGCACGGACTCGCTCTTAATGCACGGAGGCTGGGAATCTCGTCGGGCGTTTCAGGGCCTGGTTCATCTCCTCAAACTACTGTTTACATTTTTCGTACAACTGTTGCAGTATTCACGATAGCAAACTGAAAGAAAGATTTTACTTGGGCAAAACTTTAAAAGTGCTTGTACAACTGTAAATAATGATCGGTTCGTTAGTATGGTCAAAAAATGTTCATATGAACTTTGATTCTTGTCTGAATGTGCGTGCATGCCGCACACATACCTCGTTGAACATTACGATCACAAAAATTTAAAAAAATTTAATCGTACTTGTGGAATTGTAATTTGTAGTCAACGTGTGCGTAAAATTGGCCTGACACGGAAATTGTGGCAGAATTGCTGCAGATTCCGCGCCTTCCGTCAATATATATTCTGACAGAATTTAACCATTGAATATTGTTATGATTAGTATAAGCAAAACTTTGTGAGAAAAAAGTGTCGTCAAAGATCAATAAAAGTCCATTTTTCACCGTTTCTAATTTGTAAAAAACGGAAAAATACGAATACAAGTTACATGGGACTGTTTTCTGCAGCATCTCATGTATAGTGATTGTGCAGTCTCAAGGACGCTCGCAAAGCCTTTCTAGTTCAAGCTACGGTTGAAATCAAGATTTCGTACAGTTTAAATGTCAGGTTTCAAATAAAATTAAATTGCGCAACCTACTGCTGGATTTTGCCGTAGTCGCACTTGAATGACTTAAATACACAGTTAGTCTTTCGAACACTCGGTTGTTGCCCCTTTTTGTACGGTTCATCTGGTACAGTCTACAGGCACTGTGGATGCCCGATACCGCGCTAAACGATGAGGAGAGGAATGATTAGAGCGTAATGTAATGAGCGACAATAAGAAGTACACCAAGAGAACAGCACACAGGTAATAACACATTAAGGCTTAAGCGGTCCATATATCAGTTAATTATGTGAACAGTCCTCATTAATGTTATGAAATATTGACTTCCGTTTAAATCTAAAGTAGACCAAGCAATGCAAAAGCACACTTGCGAATCTTTGTTACGCGGTCTGTTCCTTTCGGTGTTCGCCGCACCGTTTCACCATCATTAAGCGTGAAACTCAAACAAAACAATATCGGTACGATGGATTACTCTTCTATGGCGCCATTGTTTCGGGTACTTGTCTGCAAACAAAATGTTTGTATCCTGCAAACTTTGTGATCGATTTAACTACGGTCTCTGCTTTATACAGCTAATACTGAAAGTGACGGCTGCAGTATGTGTATGGTGGTGGACAGGCTGGAGTGGGACAGGTCCAGTTGGACAGTCACAGTCAGTCTCAGTACAATAGCCTTCCTTCCACGATGGGGCAGTCGATCAACAGCGGTTCCGGTACCGGAGTGTCCATAAACGGGCAGGCTAACAGCCATGGACTGCAGAGATCGGCGGCTGTACATAAGCCACAGATAAACTTACTGGGGCATGCTCGGATGCACTCATAATGCGTGAGAGGGAATCTTGTCCTATATATCCAGTGACTGTTTCCTATTCTCAAAGTTTTACAGAGTACATACGTTGCACAGCAAGAAAGCGTTGAGGAACAGCCGAGGTTACCAGCTTTTCCGTAGAAATTGCTTCACAACTCGCGACAACAAACGCTAAGATTTTGCTGTTGCGAAACTTGAAAAATGCTTGTACAAAACTGTTCTTGAATAATGATCGGTACAGTACGTTAGTATGGTCAAGGAAGTTTAATGAATTTAGATTGCTGTTGTAATGTGCCTGCATGTTGAACATTAAAATCACGAGAACGATACAAGGAGTATTGTAGAGTTTCGATCAACATGCCGTCACATGTGAATACATAAAACTGCTCGGACACGAGATATGTTGGTCGATATTTTCGTCTTTCTTCACCATTGAATCGTTAGGTAACTACCGCACCGACGGTATTTATGAGTTCCCTTGCTCCGGGTTTTTGACTGCACCCAGATAAACGAGAAATATACCAGAAAAATCGATCTTAACAAGCCCAGTTATGGGATTTCTCGTTATTCACGCTCTGCATTCTACAAAAGTCTGTCTTCTGGTTATCCTCAGAGTAACTTCTATCGTTTGCATGCATATAAATTTCGATAAGAAAGCTATGAGAATACAATCTTCAAATCACTACCCGATCACTTGCAACGTCCCAAAAACTGTTTCTGTTTTCCAGTGTTCTCTATCGGTAGTTGTCGCGTGCGCACTGTATTAAAACGAGAATTGAATGATATCATCAATCAAGACAGTAGACATACTGTGATCCAACGAGAAAGTACTAACGCATTATTAAGTATTAGCGTACAGCAGTTATTCATATGCACATATGCGACGCAATAAGGAAATTACTGAGCGCAGGTTTGAATGACGGGTGGAGGAAGCAATCACTTTGTCAGCGATAACAGCGGCAAAACAACAGCCAGTTATTATATTTTGTTAACTAATTCAGTAGATCCATCCATTTTTGTCTGCCACCACTTAACTAATTACATCCAGCTCGGCTAATTACAGCATAATGTGCAAACTTCCGTTTACATGGCAATTAGATCAAACGTTATAAAAATGGCAGAACATGGGTTGTATGCGTTCGTTATCGTGCTATTCTCGACTCTGCTCACCTTCCTTGTCAAAGCCTGGGATTTTCTGTGTAAAATATCGGTATAATGCACTACATTACCGGATTACTTCTCTGTGTTGGCGTTGTGTCGGGTATGTCAATAACGAATGCATGACACCTTTTTTTGACAATTTGTGAACATGGTTGCGCGTTTTACAGGTGATACGGGAAGCAATGGATATGTGTACGGTGGGGGAAACGTTGGTGGAGTGGGACAGCTCAATCTGGACAGCCACAGTCAATCACAGTACAATGGGCTGCCATCCACGCTTGCTCAGTCAATGAACAGTGTCTCGGGCACCGGAGTGTCCATTAACGGACAGGCTAACAGCGGCGTCAACGTCAATTACGTCAACGACAACATACCCAATCAGGTCAGGAGTGCAACGTTGTAAAGTGCAGAACAGATAGAACGCAGTATTCAGAAAAGCCTTGCTTAATAATACAGAAACTCCGTAAGTAATTTACGCGCCCGTTAGCTCTTCGACCGAGATCTCACGTAGTTGCAAACAGTTATTCTTTCATAGTATAAACTGTGTCTCTAAGCCACCGTAGTAAGGTGGTTTAGAAAGCCATTTAATGATGCGCGAAGAGTCAAAGTACATCTTTAGAAACATGGGCGTTTTTTTTCTGAACTGGGTATGTGACTTTAACCGTTCATTATTAGGTGATCACCGGCAACAGCAATGCCAATTCTAACGCCAACGCTGCCACCGGACAATTGAACAACAACGACATCAGCAACTCAGCCAACACCAACGGACTGTCAGTCGATGGGCACTCGCAGATCTGGGGCAACGGGACGGGTGTGAGTGCCAGCAACAGCGCCAACTCCAATGTGGTCAAATCTCCTATCACGACCACAACGCCTTGCTCGACCACTGACATCTTCTGCCCGTCGTACTGCTTCCCTTCTGGTTGCTACTGCGCTTGCCCCATAGATGCCGTACCCGTTGCATTTTCCGCACCCGGCAACTCCAAGTCTAAATTAATCTCAAATGGGAATCAAAGGAAGTCTCTGCAGAACAGCAGATCAAGGGGACCGAATGCGGTCAAGAATGTCGCGTTGCGTGCACAGCAAAGATCGAAGACTGTACATAAGCCACAAAGCAGTTTACTGGGAAACGCACGCAAGCGCAGTTAATCTGTGTGCTTAGGGATCTCGTATCAAATTTCCAAATGTCTGGTTCATATACCCAATATGTTACAGTACAAGGACGTCGCACAGAACCCAAAGCAACAAAATATGTTCAATAACCGACGTGACGATTGTCGTGCAAATTGTTTCAGTGTTCCGGAACACTGAAGGTTTCAGTGTCGTCCGGATCCGGACGACAAGTAATGCGAACTGAGATCTTGTTCGTGCGAAACTTGTAAATTGTTGCACAATTGTACCTAACTAAGCATTGAGCGGCTTGCTGATATTGTCAAGGAATGCTTAACTGTATGGAACTTCGAATGCTGAATTCCTAAAAGAGAAAAAGCTGCAATGCAACTTGCGCGTAAAACAGGTCACACGCTGAACGGTAAAGGATCCAAACATAATGTACCGTCAATGTTTTCTGGTCCTGGTAGATCTTATCACAATTGAAAGGACACGACCGAAACCTGCAATACATCTGGAATAAAAGTAACACGGAAGCACAGTTATTGTCCTGGTCGAAGTGATCGATCTTTGCCCTGTTCACCCAAACGAAGCTTTACCAAAAAACAGTGTCGAGAAAAAGGAACAAAACCACGTTTTTCATGGTTCGGAGTACAAAAAAAACGGAGAAACAAAGAATGCAGTTGTTAAAGTACTGTTCAAGAGTCTCCGGCAGCAGCGGCCCGGATGCACATGAGGAATAATTCTGCAATCTGATGCACGCTCGATAATACCGGCTAACCTTCCCGGCTTATTCGCACTCACTTTTTGGAGACTAAATGCGCAGTTGGTCTGTACAAACTAGTTGCACCAAACATAACAGTTGATAATGCCCTTGCATATCGTCCTAGATCCGATAGCGAAGTTATCCTGTGGTGTCTGAAACGTCTTTTTCAAACAAATGCCGCACACCTACTCCTGCACGGCGATCTATAATTGAGCTTATTTAGAAAGTATACGAAACGAAGGCGTTCGAGAATCGTTCTGTTTAACTTGCGCACCGCAGCTTAAAGTTAACCTAGGTCTTCGGGGGTTCCATAGACATAGTTCGACAACGGCTTTTCTGATCATTGATTGCGCTTTTCCAACGCTGGTCCTTGCACGTGTAACCGCGACTGCATGATTACAGGATTACCCCGGCAAAAATATCTGCATGTGGTGAAATATCTGCAAATGCTACTACTAAATAGATTCACTTCATTTGAAAGTTTTTTGATTCGTGCAGCGTAATGCTTCGGTAACACTAATGCGCTTATGAACTCACACATAAGGAAGCTGTCAGCATACTCGTACAGTTACAACTTCACTACCTGTTTGCATGGCTAAATCTGCTTCCTTGATTCACGGGACAGTTCAGTCGTGTGCAACCTGAATGAGATTAATGCATCGTCCTAACATAAGTACCCCAGCGGGAAACCGAATGCCGCCGCATTAATAAACAGCGTACAGCCGCTGATTGCCAAGCAGTAGGCAAGTTACTGAGCGCATTTAAAAGGAAATTTGCTGCGGAAGGTATTGATATTAGGCCATCAGGTTTACTAATGAAGTAGCCCGATCAACCTATCTAATGAGCGTCCAGCTCAGTTATATACGACAAAATGTGTACACTTCCGTTTCCATACAATTAAATCAGATGAAGCGTTATAAAACTGATAGCGCCTGCGTTTTATTTGTTCTCGTGTTGGTCTCGACTCTGCTGGTCAAAATCTGGGATTTTGAGTGTAAAATATTGGTATAATGAACTACATCACCGGAATAATTCTTTGTGTTGCCGCTGTGTCGGGTATGTCAATAAGGAATGTATCACACCGTTTTTTGACGGTTTCGTGAACAAGGATGCGTGTTTTAGTTTAGTTTAGTTTAGTTTATTGACGAGCAGACAAACCCATGGCACTCAAAGTCTGGTCATTATGGATACTAAGAAAAAACAACAACAGCAGCTGACACAGGAAGCAACGGCTATGTGTACGGTGGAGGAAATGCTGGAGTGGGGCAGATCAACCTGGACAGCCACAGTCAGTCACAATACAGTGGACTTCCATCCACGCTTGCTCAGTCAATGAACAGTGGCTCGGGCACCGGAGTGTCCATTAACGGACAGGCTAACAGCGGCGTTAACGTCAATTACGTCAACGATAACATACCTAATCAGGTCAGCAGTGCAAGAGTCGGCGACACTGCGAAACCAAACTATTATGTAGGCCACAATAGTGACCATAGTTAAAGAACGGAAAGGAAGAAAGCTCATGAAGGTTATCTATCACCAGAGATTATCTACCATCTTCAGGGAAAAAGCGCTGGTTTTGAATTTTCGGTGGAAGAATTTAATCTTTCGTAGGTGATCACCGGTAACAGCAATGCCAATTCTAACGGTAACGCCCCCACCGGGCAATTGAACAATAACGACAACAGCAACTCAGCTAACAGTAACGGACTGTCACTCGATGGGCACTCGCAGATTTGGGGCAACGGGACGGGTGTGAGTGCCAGCAACAGTGTCAGCTCCGGTGTGGTCAAATATCCGCTTACGACCACAACGCCGTGTGGCGAGCTACAGTGCCCACCTCCGGAATGTGTGGCCGCTTTCGTTTGCAGCTGCATATGTGTTTCTCCCTCTGACGGCGGTGCTGCGGTGTCCGTAACCCCTGGTGCCAAATCTAAAGTCATCGCGTGGGGAAATCAAAGGAAATCCTTACAAAGAAGCACGGAGCAGAAGACTGCGAAAAGTGTACTGATGCGATCACATGGACTGCAAAGATCGGGGGCTGTACATAAGTTACAAACCAGTTTACTGGGAAACGCAAGGAAGCTGTCTTAGTCGGTGTGCCAAGAGATCTCGTCCTACAGTGCTTTGCGCCATGAACGGGCTCTTAATTCGTATACCCAACGTACTACAGAACGAGTATACGCACAGCAATAAAGTATAAGCATAAGCGACATTACGTTTGTCGTATAAATTCTTTTAGTATTCTGTATTCGCGACGACAAATGCAAACTAAGACTCTGCTTGTGCGAAACATTTAAATAATTATACAGTTGTACCTGAATGCTGATTGGCGTTTTGCTACATGTATGGTCAAGGAAGGCTTAATTGTGTTGAATTTGTTGTTTGAGTGCTCTTTATATGACACCTCCAAATTGGTAAACGAGAACAAGTCATACTGTAGTTCTGCAACTGGCACGTAAAATAGGATCGATCTTTACCCAAAAACATTTTTCTAGAAAACGGTGTCGTCAAAAATCAACCAACAATTATTTTGCACGGTTC
>JAQGAU010000130.1:0-38944 GCA_034698045.1 Paramacrobiotus richtersi
GTTTGTACCATCTTAATGTCCATTCAACAATCAGAATTAAAGAGTTCTTCGTTAAAATCGTCACTCTCGCAATAAAGTGAGGCGGACTCCGGTTTGCAAGTTAGTAAGTAGCTATAGTAGTGTAGATGATAAGTATGAGCCACTGATTACTGAGTCGTAAGTTTCTTGAAATGAAATCAGATCCTTTCATGGTCCCTAGTTTTTCGTAATTGAATTGTTTTCGTCAACTTACCTACCGTCCATTCTGATCGCAGCTTTGTTAGCGTATCGTGACTCGTAAGGGAGTCGTTGTGGCGATTTGAACCTTCAAGCAGTCAAAACTCTTAAGGTTATGCCGACACGGGGCTAACTTCTGATGGAAAGAAGCACTACTGAAGTACCATAGAAAGAATCACTACTGTGTCTCCATGATGCACCTAGTTTATTAGATAAAATCATGGAGATACCATTTAACCGAATTGGTAACCTAATGCGTTCGTAAAAAAAGGCAGGAATAGTCGCCAAAACCGGTTAAGTGATTTAAATGTATTTTATGATCAGTGCGTGTGAATGTGCTTATACCACAGCAGCATGGTTTTGCTAGATACATGAAAGTTGGAAAATACTCTAATTAAATAGTTATGCACATTAGTATTATTATTGCATAAAATAAATTGCGTGCTCAACTTCGCATGTAGCATGCGATCCCATCTACCGTAAGCTACGTGAAATGTGTGCTTATGACTTGAGTATTCTTCGAAGGTTACATATTAAATTATTTACTATTCTGAAATTATTGCTGAGACGTAAATAACGAATTCATGATTTCAACATTGTTTTGCAACAGCGATACTCTGTGTGGAGCTCTCATCCTTTATATTTTTGAACGGAAACTGGCGTTGCTCCACATGTTAAAATTGTGACAGGAATCATGGTTGTCTGAATTCGGGATAGCGCTAATATTGTCTGGGCGTGGGATTGTGGGAATGGCTGATCTTTAAGACAATTTCAGGTGCGGAATTCATTGTGTTGGTGGATTTTATTCCGTCAACGCGTGCAAGCATTCGCTGGCTTCATTAATCAAGTGCTTTTGTTAGTGGAGAAGTAGTTTGAAGAGTTTCAAGGTGTTTCATACGTATTTCACTGTCGGTGATCGTAGCATTTGCGGGAACATTGAACTTTATTATTTACGTCTACGGTAGGTGTTTATATGCATACTGCTACGTCATATTCGTGAAAGAACGATGGGGTAATCGAAAAAGAATGCATTCTGATTTCAGATATAAGGGGACATTCATCCTTTAGTCTTCCCTATCCCCGATCGAGCTGATCTCGAAATAATTGTCCAGGTTGTGACGCTCAGCACTGAACCGACCATAAAGTTCTATGTTGCCAAATATCAATATTCTGTATATTTGTTTTTCAGGTTTCAACACTAAATAACGTTTGCTTGGAGTTGATTTGCTTTTACGATTGACAGTTACCATTCGTTCCGGTGCGCTGCGGATTATGCATCGGTGTAATGTCCATATTTTCTGGTGGTTTGTTTACATGCATTGATGCATATGCCGCACATGCAGTAAACATGGATTGTTACATTATTGACATATGTGCTGGCTGGCGTGCTTTTCTTGCACAATGAGGGGTGGAAAACTGAAGTTCGTGCCGCCAGTGGATAATCGGTCTTTTGATGTAAAATATTATTGTTATTAGATTTCTTTTCCATGTCTGGTAATGATTTCCCATTGTATCGTCTGCAGGGTGTTTCCAGTGGAAATGGCAGCGGATCAAGAAAGGTACAGTAAAATGTAGATGTCTTCGAATGCTCAGATATTCTTTAGACATGCATGCAATTTGCAGAAAGCCAGCGGAAATGTCCAGAAAATCCATGGCACCGTTAAAGTTAATCAGGAGCCTTTATCGTTTTCCTGTGCTGTAGCGGAAGTAGGATTTTACTTCGTTTCTGTTTAGGATTTTCTAATTATTCTCCAGAGGTCATTTGGTGATGATACCGCTTATGTTCAACAGAAGCCGTGCGTTGTCGTTCGTGACCAAGAAGAAGCCGGCACTTGTGCGCAGAAACTTATGGATGAGTGGCGTCTCCACATTCCCCACCTGATTGTGAGCGTCGTTGGTGGGACAAAATATTTTGATTTATGGAAACGAGAAGATCATCGTGCCGCATTTCAAAAAGGTCTTACGAAGGTATGCGGTTATAATTTGGCAGTTTGTCATCGCAACTGCGTGTAAAAGGTGCTTTTACACAGAAACCTTTACCAAGAAAACTTTGAATTGAAAAAACAATTAATTTTCTGTTTATGCTTTTCTGTATATTTTTCATAAATTTGTTATTTGCTTTACCTTCCTCTAACGCACACAGCCACATTCTCCAGGCTAGAAAATGCGACTTTTGAAAATTCTTGCAGAATGGCATATTTTATTTTACGCTGTTTTCGTAGCAAGGTTAAAAAAACAAGCCTATACATACAAGAGAACGTATTATCAGTATTTTCATTTGATCAGCATAATCGCAACAGCTTCTGGTAGATTGTCAGAGCTTTGGATGTGTGGCTGATTACGGATGGACTAAACTATGGCATGACACGTCTGGTTGGAACTGCAATTAAAAACGAAGAACGTATACGGTATCGGGATGAACATACGCAGTATCCAAGTCGTAAAGCATCCAGACCATTGACATTAATCGGAGTGGTACCCTGCTCCTTATTGACAGACGCTGAACAGCTTTTGCAAGCAAAGGTATAGCCGACTTGACAGCTATGAATAAAGGTCAACTTATGTACAGCTTGTTAAAAAAACACTTTCACCTTAACCGAGAAATGTAACAAGGATGCATTTATGCATGTATCTTAAATTTAGGAACCGACTATTACCGTTACGCCGCACGCAAACGATGAGGAGCGGCAACGATTCGGGTTGCACTGGCATCACACCCATTTCGTTCTGCTAGAGCAGCCATACACTGCGGCTTGTATTTTTCGTGCGAAACTAGAACGATCTCTGCAACAGGAGCTGGCTAAAAAGAATGTGCTACACGATAAGCTGCAGCAGCGATCAGGTGAAGGCACTGATGAGATTTGGTATGACTGCACTAAAGCGTGATTTTTCTGATTATTTTGCGTTCCTATTGGTTCTGTGTTCAAGATTTTCAAGTACGTTGTTTGCAGATTCCGGTTTCACAGACGACAGTGGAGTCTTACCAATTACCGGAAATCCATCTGATGAGAAAGTTCCACTTGTACTACTGCTCTTCCAAGGCGATTTGATACAATTAGATCTCATCCATCAGCATCTACAAAACCGCGTGCCGGTTGTTCTGCTGGAAGGTTGTGGTTTTCTCGCGGATACCATAGCTGTGGCCATTCGAGAAAGGTCATCATTGTCTCTTTTGATTTTACGTTATTAAAAATTGCGAATTCTTGTTATATACAGAGACGCCTTTGGTTCGGACCGAGCAGCACTTATACACCAAATTTCCCTTCGGTTATACGAAGATTTTGCGGAAGAGTTACGCGGACGGGATACGGAACGGATGGAATATGTGGAAAAGATACTTGATTGTGCGAAACTTTCTCGCCACGGTTCTCTGAACTTGGTAACCATAGTTGATTGTTCCATACCGGCCAGCGAGTTCGCTGACCTGGATAAAATTGTGCTGAAATCCATTTTTCATTCACAGAGTCACGGTAAGAATATGTTAAATTCATTCTGTACAGGAGAAAAAAACGCAATAAGTTCTTCATCCAAACGCATTGTTTTGTATAGGATGTGTACTAATAACCGGCCTTTGCACGGAATATAGAACCATCGTAATGTTACTGCAAAAACAACAAAATGTTTGTTGAAAAATGCTACATAATATCGAAAATAAATCTGGAGACATAGGATACGCAATGGATTACAGAAAAGCGGTACATTTTTTTATAACTCACATTCAGACAAATAAAACTCTACTGATTTGATTTACATAGCGTTATTCCAGCATAAATCAGTGCTTCTTTTGAAATATGTGTTTTATTTTAGTTCCAAATGCATCGCTTCTTGACCGGAATCTGCAGCTGACCATCCGATGCAATCGACCAGATTTTGCAAAGGTCGAGATTCTCAGCAAAAAGCCATGGAAAAAGATGCAGGTACAGATTGCGAGATGCCAGCACGTTCTTTTGCTGATACTGGGTTTATCGAAGATTCCGGATTCATCGTTCGAGACGGCATTAATACTGGCAGGTCGTGAGGAATTTGTCGATATGTTCATGCAGCAGGATTTTGTACTTCATCGATACCTCAGTCACCTCAAGCTTATCAAACTTTTCCGTCGCGCTACGGATGGGAAATTCTTCATGGATACTGTATGGCAAAGGATCCTGCAACGCTTTGAGGGTGCGTTACAAAAAAATAATATTTATACTATAAAGTTCTAGTAGTTAAATTTCGGATGCGTACGAAACGGGATAATATTGAAATTTGGTTTATAATTTGGAGCATATTTTGTCAGATGTTATTCCGCCAGCCTTTGTGGAAGAAATGCTGCCATCTCTTCTTTACCACCTGGCTAAATTCCCGGTTGCGGTCTCGGCGTATAAACTCTCCATGAATTCCGTTGGGGAATACGTTGTGAATGCTACTGTCGCAGAACGGCGGGTACATTACGTATATACAGTTTCGAGCGCTGTTTTTGTCATCTTGAATTATGCCATATAACATGTAATCAAAGTCCTTAAATCTTTACCAAAATCTTTAGATAATCAGTGTATCTTAACGTTAATTCTTTAACTAAAATTCAATATTTATCACTTTGTCATCCGCAAAATTTCGGAACAACATAACGGGTTTGGTTTAAGGCATGTCTTGCATTGATCTCCTGGGCGGTTCTGCTTAACCGAGCGACTTTGGCGAAACTGTTATGCAAATTTTGCGACGATCCAATTCCGACGGCTCTTTATATCAGCTCTTTATACCGCGGATTAGCAGAGCATCAGACTGATTATGAACTAGAACAACGCCTTCTCGCCTACCGGAAAGAGTTTGCTGTTTTTGCCACGGATATTCTGGATCTGAGTGTCAAAGATCAGGCGGCTGACCGGGTTAGCGATATCCTGAATGAACGGTTCCCGGACTTTGGCTACAGGACACCGGTGCAGATGGCTTACGATTCTAACAATAAGTGCAGTCCGCACTTGCTGTTTATTAAATCAAACGTTAACTATAACACGATATGTTTTTTGTAGGTGGTTTTTAGCAAATCCTAGCTGCCAGGAATGGCTAAATAACTTTTTCATGGGGGAAATTCAAGTTTCGGAACGATTTATGGATATGAAGATAATTTTATCAGCATTGCTGATTTTTCCGATGTATTTCTGGATTCGATTTCCAAGATACAGCAACATACGTAGCTCATCTCGACGATCTGGATCTGCTAGCTCTTATATCCCCGACAGTAAATTATGGGTTAATGTTACCTTGATATGCGTTACCTGATAGAAGTTATCGTTTTAGTTCGTTTGGACCTTGTTGCACACTGAAAGTTTAAAACTTTAACCCAAATACGAACCGCTCTTTTCGGACTGCAGCTACAGATGCATGTGAATAATTTATTACAAATATATGACTGTGCATTTTAGGTGGTACACCATTCGTACTGTAACTTTTTTTCCTCAGTTACAAATTATTGTCGAAAGCAATGTTGTTTCAGATCTTGTTGTTACTGACTTACTGTCATAAAAAATTGTTTATGTAGCGGATATCAGTTTCGATATGGACAGTGATCTCCAGCGCAGGAATTTCATGGAACAGCTACAGCGTTTGCGAGACAACGAAACCAAACAGCCATTTCGCAGCAATGTTCGACCTCCTAAAACAGTGGCTCCCAGAGCTAGGGCGCGACACCCGCCCCTGGCAGCTATGATCAGACTGATGTGGACCGCACCGGTAACGAAGTTCTGGACATTTCAAGTGACTTACTGGGCATTTCTGGTCCTTTTGGGCGTGGCCACTATGATGCCGAACTGCCGTAATACGTGGGTCAATGGCGTAGTCCTGGTCTTTACAGTTTCTTACTGGCTCGAGTGCATATTCAGGTAGTGCTTGCTTGTTTATGTGTTATTGTATTTGTGTGAAAGGGCACTGAACACTGTTAATATTTTCCTTTATGTTTCCAAAACTTTGTAGACAAATTTTTTTTGAAATATGATTTTTTGACTTTTTCAGACTGGGATTTGAATATGTTGATGGAATGCCGTTTTCATGGATCTACCGCTCATTGGAAATTGCCTTCCTTTTTATCTTCAACTGTTTGTTCGTCTTGTTTGAAATTTTGTTGGAAATGAAGTATTCCTTTGTGAGTTACACTGGCGGAACACAGTTTAACCACTTTTTCGGGGCTTTTGCTGGGCGTATCGTTATGTGCTTTGGTAAGTATTCAGTTGTGAATATACTGCTCTTGTTCTTGTGGATCTTAATGATTTGAGTGCGTATTTATTTTAAGGTGTTCTTTACTTCTACTACCGTGTGATCACACTATTCTTCCCTATCAGTCGGACACTGGGACCCATGTTGTATCGTGTGCAGCGAATGCTATCGGAGGATTTTGTCATCTTCTTGAAACTGCTCTTTCCATTTTTTGTACGTAGTGCGTGTTCGTCAAACACTGTAGCATTTTCAAAATGGTCTGTATACTAGGTAGCTAACTTGATTGTATTACAAACGACAATCTACCCGGACTGGCCGATGAGCGGCGATTCTTGGCGTAAAGGATTCCATCGAGCCTTCTTCGGCATTTTTATCGCCCCAATGCAAGGAGAACTGGAAAGGTATTTTATATATATACAAGTGTATTTCAAAAAATTGCGATTTTTTTTACTGAAACGTGTCTACTCATATTCAGCACCGGTAAATGCGAATCGACGGCTATTTATCAGCAAAACGGAACGGTACTTCCACATGACCACTGCATGGCCGGACAATACGCCGATATCAACTGTGCCACCGTGACGGTGTTTAGTTATTTCTTTACCATCCAGTTCATGATTGTGCTGCGATTGGTGCTTATGGTCATTCTTACGGCAATGTTCAAGTAAGTGACACAATCCATATACCAGGAAACTTATGGTAGATAAAAAAGAATGGCATGCTGAAATTTGAAACTTGTGCAACAGAATACTAATTTACATATAAAAAAGGACAGTTTAAAAACATTGCGACAGTTTATGTAAAAAATCTCTGCCAGATTTGTCATTGTTTTTATTTTAAGAAAGCGTTATTGCGTGCTGTTAAGAAGTGAGAAATGTATGCACCTACATTGTATTACTTTTGTCTGCTTTTTCTTTCACAGTAATACTTTAACCGCTATAAAATCAGAGGCGGATGCGATCTGGAAGTATCAGCGCTATTTGTTGATAATGCAGTTTGCATCCAGACCGGCACTGCCACCGCCGTTTGCTGTGTTTGGCTATCTATACATGTTGATAAGGAGTTTACTTCGCCGGAAACGCAATACACCGTTTCAAGGAGACGAATACGCATCAGGTGCATTCTTGACAGACCCATCTGATTACTACAATTACTGGACGAATCTTACCAAAGATTATTTCACTGCGGCAAAGCGGAATGAAAAAGAACTGGAAATGTCGTGGCAGCACATGGAAAGGTGTTTTTAATTAAATCGATATGTCAAGATCTTGTTTCCTTGTATGTACCTTACAATCAGTTATAGCTAATTACTGTTTCCAGACTCAGTAATTTTGGTGCGGATCTTAACGCCCAGCGCAAACTACTGGACCAGCTGCGGGATAAAATGGGAGACGTTGGCAAAATGGCGACCACAGCTGCTTTGGAAGCGCAGTCCGTTCGTCATAAGGTCAAATCAATGAGTGCGTATTTCATGATCAGTACACTGACTGATATGCTCTGTTTATTTTAGTACTGGCAAAAAAGAATGACGATTTAAAATTTCATACGATATTTCTGCTTGATCTGCAGATATTATGGATCCATTTTCCACCACAGACAAAATACACATCCTTAGCCGGCAGTCTCCATATCCGGAAACGGCTCTAGTCCGATTTACTTTGCTGGACGAGTACTGTCCGTGGCAGGTTAGCCTATAAATGCATTGTTATAGTAAAAGTGTAATTATTCTTTATTGGCCAACAATATTTTATTACAAACAGGCTCTTGACATTTTACTGCTCAGTAAAAATGTTCCTGAATTAAGTGAAGGATTTAGATGAATAATATGGTGTAAATGTGCAGGTCCTGCTACGCGTAAATGTACTGTAACTGAAAGTTGCATACATATATCACGGCAAAGATAGCTTTTTGTTAATTTTGGCACTTATGATCGCCAGTATTAAACCGCGATGTACTGCACCGTGCCTTAGGTTGAGTTAAGCATATACGATCCCAAGGAATACTCGAAACCATTGGAAATGTATCCCGATTCCGAAAGATACGATATCGATGCCACTAAGCCGAACCCTGTCCTGCCGAAGTATTGCTGGAACGTGGTCGACATCAGCGGTACGGAGCCTGTTGACAGACGTTCTTGGATAAAGAACACTGACAATGAAGGAACACCCGCGACATATAGCACTGCGGCAAACGGATTTCCACTGTAGGTTGTTGATGTTTTGCGAAGCACTTACACTTACTTCCGCCGCGCTTATGTTGACCGCTTACATAGGAATCCACTAGGTCGAACTGGAATTACCGGACGTGGTATTCTGCATAAATACGGACCCAACCACTGTCTGTTCTTGGTGTTACTTAGCGCTGATGATGAGGGAGCAGCTGTTGTTGCGCTGGAAATGCAGCGTAACGGAACATGCAAGATCCCACAGGTTGCGTTATTTGAATATGCCTTTACATAATTCGTTTTCTTAAAGAAATAATGGATTATTATGCAAAACTGTAAACATTTACATTTGTATGTAAATTCTGTCTTTGTGTAGAATAGTTGGTGCTTTCTTCTAGTAGAAAGAGTCCACAGTTAGACTCCACAGATTTGTTAAGTCCTAACCAATCTACGAATATTGTTGCAATATTGTACTTTTACTACAGTGTTTATAATAAACGTAATTTTACTTAAACTAGCTCTGTGTTACTGATAATTAATTTTTTAGTGCATGTCTCGTCTTTTGATTGCATCCATCCATATCGTCATCTGATATTCGCTAGCGTAATTTCGTTTCATCGTGTGCCAGTAAACTTGTTCATGTGATTCGAGTTCTGTCTGATAAAGTGTGCGCTCTGGATCCGGGACCAACATTTTGTTTGCAGACTTTTATCCTACGTGGCGAAACGGAAATGGAAACTCTGGGAAGACTACTACCGTGTGTTACATCCCAACTTCGTTCGGGCTTATCTGAGGAAGGCGCAATCGCGCCGGTGTCCGATAGCCAGGGCCATTCGCTTAGTATGAGAGAACTTTACCGGGGCTACATAGATGACAACAGGAATACGGATAACGCTTGGATAGAGGGAGTAATATGGGTATTACACACATCTCATGTGGCATTGGATGGATCTACAGTATGTACTCTATAGTGATTCCAACTAATTTCCAAATGACACAGTGTTACTGTTAGTGTTATAGTTAGTGTTATAAGTTACTGTTAGTGTTATATATAAGTTAGTGATTGTATAAGTCTGGGTGTCAGCAGCTGATTATATTTGTGCTTGTAGAACTGTCGTTGGTTGCCGGCAAAAGACATGCAAAAAGCTCCTGTCTTTGATTCCGTAATAATCCAACGATTATTACTTTGGAAGGATTAATAAAATGTTGGGCAATATGTTTTTTCGTATCTTGTGGACATTTGTGGAGACTTCAGGGATGACGCATTTGGAATTAAATATTCTGTATAATTATTTTTTTGTGGGTTGTAAACTGCGCAAATAAATGACCTGAACCGGCTAAAACCTCCATATCCAAAGTATTACACCAGCGTAAAGTAAATGAAAATAATATCTGTCGCTTTGCAGTGGAGGTAATGTAATCAAACCTACAAAAAAATCCCTCTTTTATCATTTTTTTCTTCGAATTACGCGTTATACATAATCGCACCCTAGTGTAGCAAAGCAAAGAAGTTTGGAAAATGTAGCAAAACAGGGAAGTTTGGAAATTCTCATATCACAACAAAAAACAACTTTATCACTTTGCTCCCGGATTAAATTCGCGCGTTCAAACGCTGTAAAGCCTTGCCGGTGCGCACAGCGTCTTCCCATATAAAATCCTGCAACAAGCGACAGCTCCGGCAATCTCTTCGTTGAAAACATACTGTATTACGGATGCCAAAGAAGGGCATATGGCCCGATGATAAGCAAACTTACTGATTTTAAACGACGATCAAAATCTATGTAGAAGTTTAGCCGGATGTGCCAGGTGGCTGTCTCTACCCAGGCGTTGTCGGTATTATCGGGGTCGTCCAAATAACTGCGCCCTAATTCCTGGACGTCCAATAAATGTCCACCTGTTGCATGCTTGGGAAATGCAATTTTCTCCAAGACCTAAAAAAGAGCAAGATTCAACAGCTGTGCTTGCAATAATAATCATAACTGGCTTGCTAGTAGATGACTAAAGCCTATAATTTATAATATACCTTCACATCGTCTTTGGAATTTAAACACGCATAGGTATGAAAATGTGTAAAATTTTATGTGGATATTTTATCAGTGAATGGGTTCACTGTTAAAATACAGATTTATTGCCAGTAACAAGAGCTATCTATGCATGTACAAAGTCACCTTAGGAAGGTCTTTCAACTCTTTCGTTGCATTAATCAGTTCCGTGGCTTCTGCATTGCTGTAGTCGAACAAGGTTGCGAATGCAAGAAGAACGACTTTTACCAAATTATCTTCAGAACTGCATGCTGGAATCTGCAGCAATTTTGAAACGTAACATGTGGCAGAAAGCATAAGATGTACTTTTGGAAACCAGAAATCAAGACATACTTTCGGGAAGCGAACAGTTTTATTGGTACAGGAAGTAGTCTTCACAATAACCAATGGCATGTTAGGCGCCACTCCACGAGTAATGACCAACTGTACAAAATGATTCGGCCCAAATCGATGCAAATTGCCTCTTCCGCTTAATCCTGTGCGGCCCATAGGGTTTCTACATATAATTACATATAATGAATCGCATGTTTTAACCTGTATCTGCACATGCATACGATTAGGTTCACGTGTCAGAATTCGCGGAGTTTATATACTTCGTAGCTTCAGTTTTGGTATAGCAGTTACGGATACGTTTGTCGTTGCTTATGTACACGGGAATATGCGCATGCCGTACTTCGGTAAGCCGAGATCGTTAAGTTCGTAGTGGGATTGTCCGGTGACAGTGCCAGTCCAGCTCCGGCGGTCGATGCACATTTTATTGTCCAAAACAATTACATCGTTCCAGCAGAATAAATCTGAAGGGCGCACATAATCGGTCGGCGGATGCACGAAATCTTCGTCGAAATCAGGGATCATGGTAGAGACGGAATCCGCGTCTTCCCGCAGTTCTTTAGAATCCAGTTTAGGATCGATAAACATCTGTTCCGACACTGGATACTCTTCAGCAGGTTTCGAGTAATCTGCCGGATCGTATAGCTCGTACGACACCTATTATAGAAAATTGTCGTGCGTACATCTCTCACCTGACAGTCACATATAATATATATACATCATAATTATAATGCTTAAAAGGCTAGGTTTTATGACTTGTACGGTTAAATTATATTTTCCGATACATCGGCATTTGGGTACGTTACTGATATCTTGCTCTCTAAATTTAAGCATCGGCATTAATTTTGGAGAAATTGCAGAATATTTAGTTACGCAGCTATTGTCATCACCTCCCACGGCACAAATTTGTTGAACACATTGTAGCGGAAAATATTTGTTCCGGGATACGGTGACTGCCGACTTAATCGATGGGCGATGCCTCCTTCGTCAGAATCGTTATCTACAAAAATAAACAAAACACTGCACTTCCTCCGGAAATTTTACTCGACTGTGCAGTTCCGTACGAAATGCTGGTAATGTAAAAAATTCGAGTTTTACCGATGTGCTCAGTAGTCTGCCTAATCTCTTCCAGATAAAGTCGATTATCATCACATTTCTTCTGCAGGTCTTTCAAACGATCACGAAATCCAATAATGCTGCCTTTCACAGAGGCTTGAGTTTCCAGAATTTCTTCGGTACTGTATATAATAATGGTTGCATTTGCATTGAATACGAACAATTTCGGATTTTAGCGGTAATCTCTAATACGAATATACTGACATTTTATATTGATCTTTGCTGATGCGCTTATCCTTTTCCTCTTGCGCCTTTATTCTGTAATACTCTTTGGTAAGTCCCATCCAATAATTATACGTAGTATCGGATGAGTTGTGCGTTTTCTGATGTTTCAAACGGATATCCCGGCGTTTAGTCAGGCCACGGAGACGGTCTCCATTCATGCCCTTAACCTTTCCACAACACATTATCAAGAAGCTAAAAACGTAGCTGAAGACGGAAAGCGGCGGCGGAAGGGCTGGACGGGATGCAAAATCAAGAATTATGCCATATCGTTGGAATTTCCAGATGTAATCCGCCTCCTCCTTCACTTTCATTAAGGTCCCCCTGTAATATCTCAATGCGATTGTTTTAATGCGATACTTAATATTTTAATGATTCAATGCGATACTTAAATTTTGTCTACGGTAGTTTTCATGGCAGTGGCTGTCGATAAGCCGCGAAAGGATGCATACGTGGCCTTTGCGTACAGTTGTCACTTACGAAAACAGGGCATATAAGAGTGTCACCAAGATAAGCTTCAGAATGACCATATACTGGATGTTCAGAATGTAGCTGGTCAAACTGATGGTTGGACACTCATGGTGAGAATAGTCGCCAGTCCAGCAGTAATCTGATTGGTTGACAATCCGGGCGTGTTCACATCGGTCACTGCTGCAATGCAAAAATTAATATTAACGCATAACTACAAAGATAACTATTAATACAGATAAGACGTCACCGTTATGTGCGCTATTCATCAGCAAAAACAAATGTCAAATCGACTGCGAAACAGTTACGAAACAAGAACAAGTCGATATACATATGACCTCTGTGACGAAAAGCCAATACCCTTTAATCATTTCGGAGCCGAGCTTACTAGTCAATTTCTCCTAGGAAAGCCGTGAATAACGTGAAAAATGCTCGGAAAAATCCGCGCCTCCAAGTTTCGGTACCAAAGGGAAAATCGGGATACATGACCGCTTGCAGGACAAACATATTGGCCAACTAAGAATAATAGCAGCCACTTTTGTGAGGAAACATCTGCGCAAATGTAGATATTGGTAGTATGGCCACTCACCAAAAACGGGCAACCAAGCTTTAGGAAGCTGACAAAATCCACGGCAAGCATACGCTTAATTCTGTACAGCATTGGCCTACGAAAGTACACACTGAAATTCACTACAAGATATTTGTGACAGTGGTCTCCGAAATTTTATGACAAAGGGGGGGGGGGCAAACGTACGTATCTTGACCTTGACTTACCCCAGTGTAGGGTGCATTGGAAAAAACTCGGCTATCATTCTGTAATACATGTATAACAGACCTGCAATATAAACTGTCATAATAAAAAAAAGAACTGCACTTATCATGTTTTTTAATTCTTTTCATTACCTACGGACATCAGTGCACGGCTGTAAAACGGCCGAACGAGTCCAAAATATATACCAATGATACGAAGAAAAAATGCTGATAGCACAAATGCAGAGAGTATCAGTATCTCGGCAAATCTTTTGAAAAGGTCAACGGGGAAATCTTGCTTTATTTGATAGACTGTCCTGTAATATTACATCTTTAGGATATCTGTCACACATCTTGCATCCACCTGAAACACTTATAAACAGTAACCTACCTTAGAACCATTTCGATAACCATGAGGATGGTCCAAGATATTACCACAATGTCCATTGTCATGCTCTGACATGTTGGGATTAGGATGGTTACAGAAAACAGTCCCAAATAGGCCCAGTACATAAGCTAAAACCGTAAAACTGAAGTTTGGGAGTTATTATATTGACGCCGCAAATTATTATAATATCCGTAAATTTATGCCGATTGGGATATTATCGGCAAAATCGGCGTGGAGTAGATATCTGACCATACGTCATGCGAATCCGAATAAAAGCTAGGCTTACATTAATGTTCCATATATACATATATGTATTCATCTGAATTATCCCACGGTACAGTTTTGTATTGCTAGATCAGTGTAATTATTCTTACAGCTGAATAGTACGACTCACCTGAAACATCCAGAACTTTGTCCTTGGCGCTGTCCATAAATAAACGACCTTGCGGTAGAATGGTAGTTCCTTTCTAATATATCGGACACTCTTGCTCGTAAAGGTGGGCATTACTGAATGTCGGCGATTTTCAGGTTTGGCAGTTCCCAGTTGACCGGCTTCGAATAATTCGAGCTGCTTAATTCGCACTGCGGTTTTTTCTCGGTTATGGAGGTCCACATGATATGGATCTATTATTTTAAGCAAAAGTTGTATAGCTTTTCACGCAAGATGAATTGTGCATTAAACTTTTTCATACAAGATTAATTGTGCCTTAAAATTTTTCATACAAGATTAATTGTGCATTAAACTTCTAGAATTGTACCGTGAATGTTCTCAAGCGATTCCGATTTTGCGACCTCGTCGGTATGGTGGAACTGATTAGTGGTCCGATCCATACCGTACTGTTTTTCAAAAATTTTCCGAGGATACTGTATCCAAAACGGTATAGGGAACAAGAATAGTGCCGATAAAATCAATCTGTGAAATTGTAAATTTATTAGGTATTTTTGTGCCGTTTGTTGGAAGACATGTTTTACATATGCCATGGAAAATGGAAATTACAAAAGTCTGCAAATCAGTTTCATTAATTCATTGTAAATCTGACTTTATGCTGTCGGGCAGGCCGAACAAATGTCTTTCTAACGAGCCAACAATTTCAATTCCACCTTCCCATATATGCGTCAGCCATTTTTGACAGGATTCGTGAGCCAAAAAAAACCTGTAATCGTACACGAATGTCAATCGGTGAGATTAAGTAAGGATTAAGTACGTGTAGAACCAAAACAACTTTGGACCAGTTTTTTCGAATATTCCAGCACATAACCGACAAAGATAGAAAAACGATAATTACCTGTTTTCGCAGTCATAAGCTAGTTTCAGTGGCGTCTTTTCGTTAAAATCAGGAAACTTCTGATTTAATAATTCGAAAGTTCGTGCATTTGACTCGCGGTAGCTCATGTCCAGCACGTCAGTCGCCATCTTGCTAAAAGCTCGACTTTGATCCTGTAGTTTCGAAGCTGTCTCCGATTCTGGACAATATTCTCTTAAGTTGCGGAACATTGCACTCAGGAACAGAGCCAAGGGAATGGGGTCATCACAAAAGCGCCAGAGACTTTTTGCAATTTCCGAGCGGTTCATCAGAACTGCCCATACAAGGAGCGCATTGGTAGCCTGCAGACGAAGCGTTATAATGCTCACAATTATTCATAACCGTTTCGGTCGGTGTACTAATTATATCATACGCATATGCCAAAAACCGTATTTTACGAATGCATGACATTGTTGTAATTAATTAGCTATACGTCACAAAATTATAGCGCACTAAGCGCAGTAATTAAGTAATAGCTCTTCTCAAGATACATCATACCTCCGTAGATACTCTATATTATGTATTAGTTGTGGATCTACGTTCCGAAATTCATTTAGTCCCACCGCATTAAAATTTTCGTCTAAACTTACAAACACATCTGGTTATCCATATATATGTACAAATCAAAAAGACGATCCGTATGGTTGCAGAAAACCACTTTTTGTAAACATTGCGGACCATATTGTACTGCATATACATGTGGTGTGGAATGCGCACCGCAGATAGGGCATATATATGTTCAAACACTGATGCAGAATTATCCCCAAAATATCTCCAAAAATAAGACTACATGTAAAATTTATTTATTTGGCTTCTATTTTGTGCTGTAGCCGAAAGAATGTTTGAGACATGGAAATTTTCATGTTTGCTTCTTGTCAAAATTATTAGACATACCTTTCGTTCTGCAATAATTTCGTGTTCGATCACTCCTGTGGCATTCTTCGAAAGTTCCGCCATGCTAAGAAAATTCTTAATGCCAGTCAGCTCTTCGACAACCAGGTTTAAGTCCTTTGTGACAAACGATTCCTTCAGATTGTCATCTATATAATGTTTGGCAGTATTTCAGCAGTTGTATATTTGTAAAACGACTTCAGTATCTACGTAAAACATGAGTAAACTTACGGATGTAAAAAACCTATATCATTATAATCACAACGCATATTACCAACAATCCGTGCCAATAATTGTTCCCACACGACGGTAACAAAAAATTCAGCATCTTCCGCCCGACGAAAAAGATGCAGCAGTTTGGAGTGGCTTAAGAATTTATGAATAGCAAAGTCCTGCTCCATGAAATATTCCAAAAATCGTTCGCGATTTTTCCATAGCAAGCTTTTTTCGTAAAGGTCATTGTCGATCTAGAACCGAAACACCGCGTGATTACAATAATCGAATTATTATTTTCATTAAGTATATCGATTAAGTCTCACAATTTGCGCGAAACAGTCGCAAATGTTCAAACCGATTACTTTTTCAACTGTAAATATCAATTACTTGATTTACATCGTTCAAGTGCTAACAATAATAAGTGTACCGGCTTACTTTTAAAGTATGCCATTCATCCCGCGCCATAATTTTCGACAAGGCCAGAGACGGTTTGTTGAACTTCATTGTCAATACCAAGTCGGAGCGAATTTGCTCGCATATGCTGAAGCCTTAGAAAATTATAATAACAATGAAACAACATTTGTACACACCAAAGACCAGTATTCCGCAATTAAACATTTGCCTTACGTTCTCGGTTCAGTATAGGCCTACTATAGGGAGCTGCTTGTAAATTAGCTGTCAGTCCAGGTCATATAATTAGCGTTATATACAGTATGCGTGCATAGTAACTGTTTATAAAGAATTCACCTGAACTATAGAGGCTTCTTCTAGCTAAAGACTTTTACCTACTGGTAACATGTGGTCGATCTTCGAAAACAGCCATTAAAATATGGTCATCCAGATTGCTAAGGTCGTCTTTGGAAGATATGACCGTAAGTAACACACCCCCGCTGTTTGAGCATCCAAGTTTTATGCAGTCCAAGATTTTATCCCGCATAATTATGCGTTCCGATTCGTGCTCGGTTATGTTGGTAGGAAATACTTGATTGATTCGTTTCATTAGTTCCGGTCGCAGGAAATTCAGCTGTAGGGGATTCCGACCACTGGTAATCGAATTCAAACAAAAAGACTTTTAGGTGGATCATTTAATTTGTACATCAACATATAAAGCCTGATACTTACTGCTCGTAATAAAAATCTTCCAAAGTGGCAGCTAAAATGTCGGCAACAAAACCGGTTCCTTTGATTACGATAACAGGAATACTGTTTCGTAAGTTGGCGTGCACTTGATCCAGCTCGACGGGTCCACCTTGTACCAAAACGGCAATCAGTGGAATCGGCGGATGAGCAACAGTCGATTGAGAACTATCCGCCACATTCGGACTGCGGTCATCATCCGAATCACTTTCTACAATATTCGGAAATGTGACAAATTTGAACCTTCTTATTGTTTTCCGTGCCGAATAAGTTTTGCTTACGGTCATTCTCAGGTACGAAAATATCCTCTTTGATCCGCAGCCGCGACTGTTTTGCAAGTTCTTTCTCGAGTTGTACCCGAAATAGAGCGGATGCTTTATAGGAGCGTTTAAGGATAAAGAAATGTGTATGATAGGAATCCATATCGTAATGCAGCTTGTCACTTTTTTTGCCAACAGAGTTGATTTTTATCCGTCCTCCCTGCAATTTTATGTACTGGTCAGTTTTATGCCACGTTGCAGTTTATATTATAAGAAATTACTTTATGCATTTGCATAAGTATTCGATCGTATGCCAAATATACCAAGCGCAAAAAACCTGTTTGTAAATTGTCACGTACGGTAACTAAAATTTATACTGCAGCTAAGAAACAATATTGTTAGTTTATTTCTCGAAATGTTTACATAGCAAAAATAATCAACATAAGTAATCATAAATTCTGTTAAATTTATTATAGTACCGTGGACGGATGGTCGAATGCAGCGTACTGTGCATGCCGTAGTATGTGTTTATTGAAACTACAGATAGCATATAACACCTTTCCTGTAGCGAAACATTTGGAAAACATGCATTGTTTTATTTTCTTCCTTTGGTGTTTACGTAGAAACTGGCTGACAAGTCCTATATATATTGTACGGAATTACTCGCCTATAACAGTTCACAAGGAACATCTTTGATTTGTCTGGAATTTCTAGTTTTACCAGTTCAGCAGTCGAAGCTTGTTTAATTATTCATTACCTGAACGTTGGTGAAAATATCTGGATCATTTAAAAGTGGGCTTGGTACAATTCCCATGAGCACAAGATCAGTTTTCTGTTTGTTGAGACGTTCCTTGCTGTACACTTCGTGCTTTTGTCTGGACTCCCGGTGTCGGTGCTCATTGCGCATGGCATCAGCAACAAGTTTAGTAATTCCGTAATGTAGTCCGTTAGTTGTAATCCACACGTTGATTGTGTTCACCAGCTAAAAACCATCAATTATTGCGTAAAACGATGTCAAGGAAATCATCGTGGCATGGACCTGTCTGCCTTCTTCTACACACCTTAATAATCCCATTCTGCAATGCCGCACGATGATCCTCCTTGTTCCATGCCTCGAAAAAAGCGGTCCCGCCAATAAAGGATACAATAATGTCTGGACTCTTAAGATTCCATTTACTGAACACTATGCCGGCAGCAGACTCGATCGCAGCTTCTTGTGCCAGTTGCAGAAACGGTCGCTCCTGTTAAAGTTGAAAATCAGAAACACAATGCTAGTTGGGATATAGATAGCAGCTTATAATGAGATAACTATATATATAAATTTATCTCAAAAAGTTGTAAGTAGCGGATACCTGGACAACAAAGCCGCAGTTGCAAGCAGAAAAGTATAGGCACTGGTGAATTTTATACAATATACCAATATGTTCGGCAGTATGCACGGCAGATGTATTGGTTGAACATTAAGCTTTTAAACGCCAAAATTATATATCCGTCTGTGTGAGTATCGCATGTTGTACATATGTATGCTTCACATTTTATGAAACAAGAATATTCCGAAATAAAACAATACGTCAATATTAAACCTTTGGCTTAGATTTCATTACATTGTCGCCAACCAGCTTTCCCTTCAAAATGCTTTTCGCAGCCGAAAAGGGAGCCTAAGAAAATAAAAATTTGGTCCGTCCACAAGATTCCATTTGAAAAGGTGCGCTTACAAACAACAGTCCAACATTTTCTTCCGAATCGTTGAGAACTTTGGATTCCTTTCTGGGAGTCGAGTGCTGCGTACGAAACCAATTGTGAATATGTGAACTGTGCACATACAAACTTTAATAATACAAAGCAGCTTTAATGTCCACAGCTGGTACCTTAATTACATCTTGGGACGCATGTTTTCAAACAAGAATACACTGGACTTTTTAGCAGAACTTAGATTTGTTTTTTTAAAGTTACCGCGCGTTGGAGCATTTATTTATACACAAATTAATAAGTGTTATTAATTGCCACATACTGCATATGCATATGTGCATTTCCTGCTGGAACAGAAGAACTAGTATCTTTAGATGTGGTCGTTGCGCATTTACGCAAGTGAGTTATAAAGCGAAGCGTACCTTTCTGTTGCTGTCTAGCTGAAAGTCCAGAACTCCTCCCGTTATGGCCATATTTGCATTCACGAATTTCGAAAGAATCTGTTTACAAAAAGAGTATTTTTATGGTCCGCTCATCCGTTGACAGCTTTCGCGGAACCGCTTTCCGGCTCGTACATGTACGCGTTATGTGCGTTATGTACTGCAGTAACGGAACTACGTGGCTTCTCGATCGCGAGTCTCGTAAAAAATTTTAACCAAGCTTAAGTCTTTTGGCACACAACGGACATACCTACATGAATTACACAAGTTATAAGATGATAAAAACCAATCGTGAACGACCAGGAGACGACTGATAGCTGCTGATCCCAGCCGGTTAATGTGATCGAGAATCCTACATCAGTGTGTTGCCCGCCCAGCATATACAAGCGTTAAAACATGCGTGACTCAAAAACTGCGAAGGACGATAGCGAAGCAGTACTATTTCCCAATTTTCAAAGACACAAAAATTTGACAGTCATATGCACTGTTGTCCACTGTGGTCTGTAAGTAAGCAATTACAAGCTTACGCTTTAATTTGATAAGCGCGTAGCATATTCATCATCGACCCTTTAAAGCACAGGCTTCTACATTTAGTGAAAACGAGATATTTTCCCGTCCCGTCGGTCACGGTGCCGGAAGTGTTGCGCAACAAAGAGAAGTGAAAATTAATAGGACATGGACACCTACCATACACAAAGGTGACAGGGCATGGTATCGGTATCGGCAAACGAGAATCTGCCTCCGGATTGATTTATGTTGGTCTTTCTCGGGTCAAAACTTGGCTTTGCTTAACTGTCGAGTCAACCTTTCTGTTCGCAGTTTTTCGAGTAATGAATACCAAAAGGGCGATCGGCCACAAAAAAGTGGTGCTTATAAGTTAATACCGTTTTTTTCCCTATAATACGGTACATACCGAGAGTGACCAATCAAAAATCTTGATGACGCATCGGAGCTAAATCTGATGTATGTATTTACATGCAAACTGTGCAGATGAATGACCTGGACCGGCTGAAATCGCCATATCCAAAACACAACACCATCATAAAATATCCGAAAGCAGCATCTGTCGTTCTACAGTGGAGGCAGTGTAATCGACTCCATGAAGAAAAACCCTTTAGATTGTGCAGCAAATTCGCTGTTCTTTATCATTTTTTTCTTCGAAATCGTGTGTTATGTAAATCGCACACTACTGTAACAATTAACAAAGCAAGGACGTTGAAAAGTGTAATTTTACACCCAGAAACGACTTGATCACTTCGCTACCGGATGGATTTGCACGTTCAAGCGCTGTAGAGCTTTGCCGGTGCGGACAGCGTCTTCCCATATGAAATCCTGTAAAGAGCGATAACTCTGAAATCCGTATACACATGCAGATGGCCGAATGATCGGTAAACTTACTGATCGTAACGAACGATCAAAATCTTTGTAGGAGTTTAGCCGGATGTGCCAGGTGGCTGTTTCGACCCAGGCATTGTCGGTATTCTCAGGGTCGTCTAAGTAACCACGTTCTAACTCTTGAACATTCAACAAATGTCCACCTGTTGCATGCCTGGAAAAGGCAATTTTCTCCAAGACCTGAAAAAAGCGAAATTCAAGAACTGCGGATAGCGCTCTAGCTAACTTCGAAACCGATCACTGTTACTGCATCTATGTTTTCTGCAAAACGAACAGATGCAAAAACTGACATCCATAAGGTATGACAATCTTTGAGATTTTCATTGGTCAAAAAGCAACTGCGACGTACTTGTGATGTACATTAAAATTTTCGTCAAACAAGCAAGCTGTTGCAACTTCGTAATTATTTACTGTAAAGTATATATAGAGTGCCGTTTAATTGACCGAACGAGCGAAGCGAGCGAGGTTTATTCTTCTAAAGGGGCCAAAAGTCACTTCGCATTTTGACTAGATCTCGAAAACCTGACGTTAGATTTTCATGCTTTTTTGGGATTCATCTCAGATTATGTGCTTATCGTGTATAAAAATACCAGGTGGGGTGGGAAAATTCTGTGAGTCCGGATATCCGGACTTGAAATTTCCCATAGACTCCTATGTTAAACGTCGCGTGGCGTGCCCAAGCATAATCGAAGGAGGGTACGCTAAATATAGAGTGAGGGGGTGGGGGTGGCGGAATAAAAACACTTTTTGACTTTGTGCGGGTTTGTGCGGGGAAGATGGAAAACATAAACTTCGGGCTGACCGACGGGGAGAAAGGCAGATTCCAGAAAAGCAGAAAACAAATGTCAAAAATAATTACTATGACCATTTTGGACAGTTGTGATGGTGTTGAAATTTGTTTCTACATAAAGTGTTTTGTCCGGGACAGCAGGTGAAGGTCCTGGAAAAGTGTAAGAAATTTCGCCAGCTAGGAATGCCGATAAAATTCAAAGCGGTCCTTGGCGTGTACGGTAGTAAGAAGCGAACAAATTAAATACATCTGTGAAAGGGAGGAAGGCGGACCCATTTATTTCTCTGCGGAAAATAAACAGTATTTGTAATTTTGGTTTCTAATCGACGCGTTAATATATCAATTTTGGAAGTTTTATTAATTTTTGCTGCCCAGATGACGCGGAGCGGCACATATAACATTTGAAGCAATTATGGTAATGACACGGGACGGACAACTGCAGCCGGGCAGAAATTTGAAATTTCTATAAGTTATGCTTTGAACTAACTGACGAACTTACGTTATAAACCAAGTCGGTTCTCGAATCGAAACTTGATAATTACACTCGAAGTCTTATTACTGGTTAGTATACGGGTTATGGGCTTATGGCCTGCTTTATTTCGCTCGGTATACAAGCACGAAAGAATGAAGTGCTACCTAGTATACAGCGCTACTGCAAACACTACGAACAGTACGAGGTCACCTTGGGGAGATCTTTCAACTCTTTTGTGGCATTACTCAGTTCTAGGGTTTCTGAATTGTTGTAGTCGAACAAGGTTGCGAATGCAAGAAGAACGACTTTGACAAAGTTATCTTCGGAACTGTATGCTGGAATCTGCAGCGATTTTAAAATGTAACACACAGATGCAATTGACGTATGTACGTTCGAAAACCGAGGCCTACATTTGGGAAACGAACAAATTTGCTGGTAGAGGAAGTGGTTTTTACAGTAACCACTTGCATGTTGTCCGCCCTTCCCCGAGTAATAACCAATTGGACATAGTGGTTCGGTCCAAATCGATGCAGATTGCCTCTTCCGCTTAGTCCTGTCCGACCCATGGGATTTCTGTAACGAATAATAACTGAATGTAGTTCGTACTTCTCCAGATACACTGTGCACACACTTGTGTCCACTGACAAGTGAGCTTCGCTTTCGCGATCGGTTTAACATTTACAGTTGTCTTTGCCATTATCATTATCATTATGTTGTATGAAACAATAGCTCCAAAATTAACAATGATTTTGCAAAGGTCGTCAGCTTAAACATAACCAATTATATGAGACAACTTGCATATACTGGTGGTGCTGGATGTCCGGTAAAATTTAATTTGAAAAAATTTTGTTTTTTTGCTTCAGTATGCCTTACTTCGGTAAGCCGAGATCATTAAGTTCGTAGTGTGATTTTGCGAGTGTAGTGCCAATCCAGCTTCGGCGGTCGATGCACATTTGATTGTCCAAGATAATTACATCGTTCCAGCAAAATAATTCTGACGGATGCTCATAATCTGTCAACGGATGCACGAAATCCGCATCGAAATTAGGGAACACTGTAGAGACTGTCTCCTCATCTTCATTCCGTACTACTCTGGAATCCAATTTTGGATCGACAAAAGCTTGCTCGGAAACGGGAAACTCTTCAGCTGGTTTTGAATAATCCGCCGGATCGTATAGATCGTACGACACCTGTTTTAGACAACTCTCTTAGATAGAACTTCTGTAGGACTTTGTATAATTCTCGTAAATATGATATGGTTCATAAAAATTGTGCGATAAAATCTTGCTCTCTAAAGCATCGGCATTTAGAGAAATTGCAGAAAATTTAGTTACGCAGCTATTATCATTATACCCCCCACGGCACGAATTTGTTGAACACATTGAAACGAAAAATATTTGTTCCTTGATAGGGTGACTGCCGACTTAATCGATGGGTTTTGCCTCCTTCGTCGGAATCGTCATCTACAGAAGTAAACAAAGCACTGCCCCTTTACCGGAAAGGTCACTTCAATAGTACAGTGAGCATATATGTTTTTACATGTTTGTAATTTCCGTATAAAATGCTGGTTGCAATTGTGTAGCACTTCAGGCTTACCAATACGCTCAATAGTCTGCTTAATCTCTTCCAAATAAAGTCGGTTATCATCGCATTTTTTCTCCAGTTCTTTAAGCCGATCCCGAAATCCCATAATACTCCCTTTCACCGAGGCCTGGGTTTCCATAATTTCTTCGGTACTGCATATGACAACCGTTACATTTAAGGGACAGAAACGAATACGAAAACTGATGGTTTTTAACGGTTATTTCCGAATACGGGCATACAGTACTGACATTTTATACTGATCTTTGCTGATGCGCTTATCCTTTTCCTCTTGCGCCTTTATTCTGTAGTACTCTTTGGTCAGTCCCATCCAATAATTATACGTGGTGTCGGATGACTTGTGCGTTCTCTGATGTTTCAAGCGGATATCCCGGCGTTTAGTCAGACCTCGCAGTCGGTCTCCATTCATGCCCTTGACCTTTCCACAGCACATGATCAAGAAGCTAAAACCGTAGCTGAAGACGGAAAACGGTGGCGGAAGGGCTGGACGGGATGCAAAATCAAGAATTATGCCATATCGTTGGAATTTCCAGATATAATCCGCCTCCTCCTTCACTTTCATCAGCGTTCCCCTGTAATATGTCTGTTCGATTAGGTTGCACACAGATTCTGCTTCTGAATTTGAAAAAAATATATTTTGTATTAGAGAGAGAATATTGTTGATACGCGGCGAATGGTGTCCTATTCATCTCCGTTCCCACATGTACAGAATACTGTAGTTGTCAGTTGTTACTTACGAAAACAACGCATATAACAGCGTCACCAAGATAAGCTTCAGAATGACCATATACTGGATATTCAGAATGTAGCTGGTCCAACTGATGGTTGGACATTCATGGTGAGAATAGTCACCAGTCCAGCAGTAATCTGATTGGTTGACAATCCGAGCGTGTTCACATCTATCACTGCTGCAATGCAAAAATATTGAAGCATATATACAAACATAACTATTAATATATAGATGTCACCGGCATGTGCGTTATTCATTAGGAAAAGCAAGTGTCAGACATATTGCGAAATTGCATTTATATTGCAAATATATATTGCAAAATAGTACGAAACAAGTCGATCGTCGCCGAGAAAAAGTCAACATATATACGACCTCTGTGACGAAAAGCCAATACCCTTTAATCATTTCAGCCAAACTTACTAGTCAATTTCTCCTAGGAAAGCCGTGAATAACGTGAAAAATGCTCGGAAAAATCCGCGCCTCCAAGTTTCAGTACCAAAGGGAAAATCGGGATACATGACCGCTTGCAGGACAAACATATTGGCCAACTAATAACAAGGAAAGCCGCTTCTGTGAGGTAGATTTGTGTGCTAATGGCAAATTATAGAATAATAATCGCAATAACCACTTACCAAAAATGGGCAAACAAGTTTGAGAAAGTTGACAAAATCCACAGCAAGCATACGCTTAATTCTGTACAGCATCGGCCTACAAAAAGCAGTTGCAAATAGCCTATGACAATGACGTGTAACATATTGTCTCCGTAGTTTTATGATAGCGGCTGCAACAATATGTTGATTATAACTTACCCCAACGTAGGGTGCATTGGAAAAAACACGGCGATCATTCTGTAATACATGTATAACAGACCTGCAATGATTAAAAAACACTCGAAATAAAAATATAGAATTACGTGTCTGTATTTCATATCACACTGGACAACTTTTATCGTTACCTATGGACATCAGTGCGCGACTGTAGAATGGCCGAACGAGTCCAAAATATACGCCAACAATACGTAGGAAGAATGCTGATAGTACAAATGCAGAAAGTATCAATATCTCGGCAAATCTTTCGAAAAGGTCAACGGGAAAATCTTGCTTTACTTGATAGATTGTCCTGCAATATGTTTATGTTGTAAATCGAGCTGCCACAAAAATATGTGACACTCGCTTCTAAAGTAGATGTAGCGTACCTTAGAATAATTTCGATCACCATAAGAAAGGTCCAAGTTATTATCACAATGTCCATGGTCATACTTTCACATGTTAGGATAAGGATAGTTATAGAAAACAGTCCCAGATAGGCCCAGTACATAAGCTAAAACCGTGAAACTGACGTGTATGAAATATGCTGCAGTTAAAATTTGTATCGCTAATTCAGTGATGTTATTACGACTCACCTGAAACATCCAGAATTTTGTTCTTGGTGCCGTCCATAAATAAACGACCTTTCGGTAAAACGGAAGCTCTTTTCTAATATACAGGGCATTCTTGCTCGTAGAGCTGGGCAGTACTGAATGTCTACGATTAACGGGAGTTGCTGTTTCTCGTTGACCAGCTTCGATTAGTTCAAGTTGCTTAATTCGCCTCGCACTTGCTTCGCGATTATGGAGGTCAACTTGATATGGATCTATTCGTATAATCAGAGATTATATAAACGTTCTTATATACAAGGTTAATTATAAATTTAACTTGTAAAATCCTACCATGAATGTTTTCAAGTGAATCCGCTTTCACGACCTCGTCTGCATGACTGAAATGATTAGAGGTCCGGTCCATGCGGTACTGACTTTCAAAATTTTTCCGAGGATACTGTATCCAAAACGGTATGGGGAACAACAACAATGCTGACAAAATCAATCTGTGAAATTGCAGATAGTTCAGTTATCAAAATCTGCTATGTCGAATTCGTGCAGAATTAATACATATTTATTAGCACATGCAACTACAGCACGTACAGATACTTGCAATTGTCGTAGTTCATCCTACTTTAAAAGTGTTATTATTTTATGTATGTGGCTGCAGTTTATGGGCTTTCAGTTATTTATATATAGTAACGCCAGGTCCAAGCTTTTTTTGGTATTGTAGTGACTTGTTATAGTACAAGTTACGTATTAACGATGTAATACGTGCGTTATGAGTTCTCTTGTGTTTGATTGGTTGTGTTATCTGTGTACGACTTCCTTGAGGAAGCCGTGAGGAAATGGGCCTTTGCGTAGCTTGAGTTTTGTGAGAGAAATCAGTATGTTGTGAGAAGTGTTTTCAATCAGCATCCTTGTGTTTTATGGAATAAACAGTGAAGACGTAGCTACGGATTTCGCCTTTGACCTTTAGTAGGAAGTAGACGTACTTTTTGCTAGAAGTCATAGTTAAGACAATTCCATCTGTCTTACTTTACATCTAAGACATATTCCATCAGTCTTAATATTTATGAGATTTATTCCATCATATCTCATATTTCCATCAGTGAGAGTTCATATCACAAACAGCGGTTTGTGATAACAGTTCAGATAGAGAGATAGTCGAGTGTTGAGTCTTATCCCGACGAGTGTCGGTGAGTCGTGTATGGTGGATTTACGGTGTTTATCCCCCATATTCCGTCAGTAGTGTCGATTATTGCAAATGTACAGTCTCTGTATTAGTGCTAAGGAATTGCTAAAATCTACGATCAGTCTCTTTGATTGTACATCTCACTTTATGCTGTCTGGCAGGCCGAATATATGTCGTTCCAGCGAGCCTGTAATTTCAATTCCTCCTTCCCATATATGCGTCAGCCATTTTTGACAGGATTCATGAGCCAAAAAATACCTAATTGTTCAAAAAATCATGAACCTGGAATCGGATAGAGCATATGCATTTTACCAAGACAGCTTATGTATAATCAGCTGATGTACCCGCAATAAATATTTCCCACAGAGCTGAAAATAACAGAAAGCGATAACTACGCTCTACGAGTACAGTACCTGTTTTCGCAGTCATAAGCTAGTTTCAATGGCGTCTTGTCGTTAAAGTCAGAGAACTTCTGATTTAATAGTTCGAAAGCACGGGCATTTGACTCGCGGTAGCTCATGTCCAGCACATCAGTCGCCATTTTGCTAAACGCTCGACTTTGATCCCGTAGTTTCAGAGCCGTCTCCGATTCCGGACAATAATCTCTTAAATTACGGAACATTGCGCTCAAGAACAGAGCTAAAGGAATGGGATCATCACAAAAGCGCCAGAGACTTTTTGCAATTTCCGAACGGTTCATCAGGACTGCCCACACAAGGAGAGCATTGGTAGCCTGTGGAAGAAATGTTATGCTGATTTTTGGTACCAGTATAACGATTTCGGTCGGCATACAATGCATATACCAATTATACGTCGAAATACGCAGAAAACTATTTTACAGATGCATAATATATGCAACACCGACAAACGTCAAAAAATAGTATAAATAATATCTTCATCTATAATAATCGAAAATTTAGATTGTTACTTCTCGAAATGTATTAATTTTTCTTAACCCTAAGAGGCGGAAACAAGTCTGGTTTTCCGTATGGACGCTGCACAGCTGGTGGAAATTATTCTTTTAGCAACAGTACTCATATGTACATCTTTCTTGATAATGTGTGTTTCTCTACGAATAATGCGAGATGTAAAGTGGTTTTATGTAATTATATTATAATTGGCTAACTCGTAAACGTACCTTTCGTTCTGCAGTAACTTCGTTTTCGATCATTCCGATGGCATTTTTGGAAAGTTCAGCCATGCTGAGAAAATTCTTAATGCCAGTCAGTTCTTCAACAACCAAGTTTAGGTCCTTTGTGACAAATGATTCCTTCAGATTGTCATCTGCATATTTAAAAGTATTTCAGTAAATTGGAATTTGCAAATTCGCGGCAGTGTCTAAAGCATCCGGGCCAAGCTACAAGCATAATTTAATCTACTCAGTACAACAAGAAATGTCTTACCGATAATGCGAGCCAACAACTGTTCCCACACGACGCTTACAAAGAATTCGGCATCCTCTGCCCGTCGAAAAAGATGCAGTAGTTTTGAATGGCTTAAGTATTTATGGATAGCAAAGTCCTGCTCCATGAAATATTCTAAAAATCGCTCCCGATTCTTCCATAGCAAGCTTTTTTCGTAAAGGTCATTGTCGATCTATAAACCAGAATCTGATCGAAAACCGTTTACGTTAGATCTGTTATAGAAATATCGAAACAAGTACTTTTTTAAGGATAGGTACACCGACGGTAGTTTTAAAGTACATGTATATGCGTGCAGATGTGGAAACGGATGGTTCTAACTGTTTTATTAATTAAATACACACACTAGTGAAATATGGTAGCTTACTTTCAAAGTATGCCATTCATCCCGCGCCATAATTTTTGACAAAGCCAAAGACGGTTTGTTGAACTGCATTGTCAGTACCAAATCAGAGCGAATTTGGTCGCGTATGTTGGAACCTATATGAAAATTATAACAAGAATACAGAAAACTTCACATGTGCAGACCAGTAATTCACAGTGAAACATTTCTTCAAATTATCGGTTCATTGTGGAATTAACAGCTTGTAAATAAGTCTTCAGTGTAGAGGTCGTATAAGCGTCAAAAATAACTGTTATTCAATTGAAACTAAAATTAAGCTGAAAGATGAACGAATTTTATCTGATCCTTTTACCTACTGGTAACATGTGGTCGTCCTTCGAAAACAGCCATTAAAATATGATCGTCCAGATTGCTGAGGTCGTCATTGGAAGAAATGACCGTAAGTAACACACCCCCACTAGTGTTTGAGCATCCGAGTGCTATACAGTCCAAGATTTTTTCCCGCATACTTGTTCGTTCGGATTCGTGTTCGATTAAATTGGTGGAGAACACTCGATTGATTCGTTTCATTACTTCCGGTCGCAGGGAATTTAATTCGAGGAGATTTCGGCCACTGACAATCGGAAACAAAAAAAAACGGCTGTTTTCTTTCTAGATGGGAATAATTCATAAATATAACGGAAACATACTGCTCGTAAAAATAGTCCTCAAAAGTTGCCGCTAAAATGTCGGCAACAAAGCCGGTTCCTTTGATTATGATAACAGGAACATTGTTTTTCAAATTCGTGTGCACTTGATCCAGTTCGACGGGTCCACCTTGTACTAAAACTGCAATCAGTGGAATCTGCTGATGAGCAACAGTTGATCGGGGACTATCGGCAACATTTGGACTGCGGTCATCATCCGAATCACTTTCTACGATTTGGGTTCGTGTGCCAGATTCTAATTTTCTTGATGTTATTCATACCGAGCAGTTTTTTGCTTACGGTAATATTCCGGTATAACAGTTTTGTCTTTGGTCCTCAGCCCCGATTCTCTGGAGAGTTCTTTCTCGAGCTGTACCCGAAACGTCGCGGATGCTTTGTAGGAGCGTTTGAGGAGAAAAAAATGTGTGTGATAGGAATCCATATCATAATACAGTTTGTCGTGCTCCTTGTCGACAGGACTGATTTTTATTCTTCCTCCCTGCAATTTCCTGTACTGTATTAGTTGCGTACTGCGTCACAGTCAGAAAGTTGACGCATTTGCATAATAACGCAAATTTGTAAAACCTGATGTAAAGTATGCATAACTGAAATTATACTGCCGCTAACTAATACAATGCTGTTCAACTTCAGCGTACAACGTATTAGATGGTCGAATGCAGCGTGACTAGCGTGCGCTAAATATATTTCGATAACTATCTATAATTATACATTCTTACGTTAATAATACATGCATTTAGATCATAACCCCCAGGTTTTATTTTCTTGTTCCTGTGTACGTGGGGCCTTCCTTTAAGATTATGGAAGACCATGTGGAGTTTTATTAATTCAGCAGTCGTGACTGTATTACATTGATGCTCACCTGTACGGTGGTGAAAACATCTGGGTCTTTTAAGAGTGGGATCGGTACAATTCCCATGAGAACAAGGTCAGTTTTCTTTTTGTTGAGATGTTCCTTGGTGTACACTTCATGCTTTTGTCTGGATTCCCGGTGCCGATGCTCATTGCGTACAGCGTCACCAATCAGTTTAGCAATTCCGTAATGTAGTCCGTTGGTCATAATCCACACATTGGCTGTGTTTACCAGCTATAAATTATGAATTGTGACATACAAGGATGTCAAAGGAAATTATCGATTACATCGACCGATGTGCCTTTCTTCGCACACCTTAACAATCCCATTCTGCAATGCCGCACGATGATCCTCCTTGTTCCATGCCTTGAAAAAACGTGTTCCTCCTATAAACGATATGATAATGTCTGGACTCTTGAGGTTCCATTTACTGAACACCGCGTTGACCGCAGACTCGATAGCGGCTTCTTTTGCCAGTTGCAGAAACGGTCGCTCCTAAAATTATATACAATGCAAAATTAGAACTAATTTAAAAACCAGAGTCATGTAAAATCGGAAATAAAGCATGGATGCAGACATATATCAGTTGATTCTGGGATGTACATTTTAAAATACAGCATATATTTCTAGCAAAAAGTTTAAAGAAACAGATGCCTGGACACATTTGTATATGCTTGTGCAGTTTATATATATAGTAACGTAACCAGTTCAGCTTTGTTATTCACTATGCTGATGCAAAAACAGGTATTGTTTAAATTGTTTAAAGTGGCACATATGCAAATCTATGGTTGGTATCCCATGTATATAATCTGAAATTTAAATTTTCTATATACAGTAAGCGATAAAACTGTTCCCAGATAAACAGTACGGCAATACGTTAACCTGGAATTCATTACATTGTCGCCAACCAGCTGTCCCTTTAAAACGCTCCTGGCAAGCGAAAATGGAGCCTAGAAATTAGCCATTTAATCAGCACGATTCCATCTCAAAACAGGTGCGCTTACAAACAGCAGTCCAACATTTTCCTCCAAATCCTTATCATTTGCAGTAACTTTGGATTCCTTTCTTGAAGTAAATTGCTGTGTACAGAAACATTGTAAATATGTGCACATATAAATTAATGCAAAACAATATCCTTTGCAAATTTTTACCTTAACTGCAATTTTCGACATATTTTTTAAGCGCAAATGAGGCTGCACAACATACTGAACCGCTGAAACAATAACTAAAACTGATTTTTTAAAACTTAACCACAGTTTCAAACATTCGTTCATGTACGTAGATGTAATTAACTGTCACATACTGCATATTTGTAAATTCACATACATCCTACTGGAACAAAAGAACTAATGATTTTTGGTACGCATGTACAGTAAGCTATAAAGCCATGCTTACCTCCCTGGCGCTGTCTAGCTGAAAATCCAGAACACCTCCCGTTATGGCCATATTTGTACCCACAGATTTCGAAAGACCTCCTTTAGAAAAACCAGCTCATCCGTCGACGGCTGTCAAGGAACCGCACGCCGGCTCATATGCGTTATGGATCACAGTAAGGGAACAGTAGTGTTTTCTAACCGCTTTTGCAGTATAGACATATATGGGCTTCTCGGGACTTTTTAACCAAACATTTTAACCAAATTATTTTGATACACAGCAGACTTATAAGCGGCGGACTTATACAGCGGATATGACCAGTAAGATGATAAGACCGATCGTGAGCGACGGCTTGTTGACTACATATACACATGCGATATATATATATGCAAAGGTGCGTATCTGCTGATTATCCCAGCCGGTTCAATGTTGTGATCGAGAACCCTCCACCAGTCCTGTCTACCTTGCATATGTAACGTGCGCAGCATGAAAGCTGTGAAGTACTTTAAAATTTTAAAATGTGTTCATCAGTACACGAAAACTCGACAGTCATTTGTTATCCTTATGGTCAGTAAGTGTGCAGTAAGCTTGAGTTTTGATTTGGTGTGTACGTGCCATCTTTATTATGCAGTGGGTGTCGTTCGGCTACGTATAAATGAGTCCAAGGTGAACTGCCACGGTGCGAAATGCCAGCATGCTGAAAGTCGAAGACTGACCATGCGCAACGAACTTTGAAATTTGTTTGCCTAAATCAGGCTAAATGTGCATACATTTTATTAATGTGTTTGCAGATTAAATAAATACGATATACTGCACTATCACAAAAGCGTGCTTATTGTGAATGCATACATACAGTAATGTGGACGTAGTTTTAACAAACAGTACTAGTTTCCGTTGACGGAAGAAATGAAATTTTGTTAAGAATCCAACTGTTTTGTAACTATCCTCTCCAGTTTTCTGACTCTTTAGCACATTGACCATAGCGTAAGGCAATCTTCGAATTGTGCTCGCTGTGATCCTGAAATAATCAGGAGAATTTCAATGAGAACGTGCAGTGGAATCTTTGTCCACCGTTGTAACAAACATAGCTGCTACGGTCACTGCCGGCGCCGTAGACCTAGAGCAGCGGCTCACAATCAGACCTAACGGCGCACAGATCTTTGAAATGGAACCTTTTTTCGTGCCTTGGGCACTTAGCGGGGACCGTGGGTTTCGCGCCCTGGGCACCGGGAAGCTACCTCGCTCTAATGTGGTTCGACTGTACGACAGACACATTTCCAACAAGTATGAACAGAGTGGTTGCGAACTTGCGCATCGATGAACTTAAAGACTTGAAATCATGAAATTAAAGACTTGATTTAAATTAAAGACGTAAGAGAAAGAAGTAATTTTGTCGGTCGCTAAACTAACACAGAAGCACACGTTTAAAGAAACCTTTGTGACGATTCTTCTTTATGTATTATGGTGGAAAATATAAAAGATTACATCCTTCAGATACACGTAACGTTAACGTAAATTAATTTACGACTTTATGTGGCGTCTTTCAGTGTTGACTGTAAATCATTAGCATAACTTTATGTAACTTGCATACAAGATTACTATAAGGTTAAATAAACGGTGACTCTGATGTCCAACACACTTGCATTGCACACAAGAACAAACAGTAAACGGGGATGGGTTTTCTAGTTCGAATTCGGAACGCTTGAAACATGGTGGACAGACAGAAATCCCCATATAAATGTGTTGTTTCTGCTTCGCCAATAGTTATAAAATTAATTAGCGTATATCTAATAGACAAGTACCAGAGCAACTGAAAATCATCTTATTTGACCATGAGCACGTTAACTGAAATGTAAAACAGTATCGATTTACCGGCACCGGAAGTAATCCATCTAACCGTAGTATATAACTGCTTGATTATACATGTACAGATATGTATACGTTACCATCCCAATCATCCACAAGCCACATCTCAACCAGTCACAATATATAATATGGTTACTGACTTATGAGTTAATTGAGCATACGCCCAACATTATTAACCGCTTATAATTCGCTACTAATACCATTTTTATTTCTTTCACTAACTTCCATGTTGTCATATTTTAAATATATATTATTTGGACCGTGAATCGATCACATCAAATTTGGTACTCCTCGAGCTCGTTTCGCATCGAGAATATTGCGCCATTATACGCACGATGTATATGTTTTGTCACTAATCAGCACAACAAAACTGACGCTCTTGCTGGCACTTGAAATATAAAAAGCATAAACAAATTAACATCTGGTTTACTAAAATATATTCCGTATGTGGCGTCGTAATCCAATTTTTAATTTCAAATTTCGATGGTCATTGGCCAGTTATCAACACGACGGGTTTGGGATACGATCTGCATGAGAATACTGAATGGCTGCATCCTAAAGTACGTTCGAATCATGAGTACGTAGAGTCCCGTGTTGCTAATGAATTTCGAATGCGCTGATTAATCGAACAGCGCAACCACCATGATACTTGTCTGTTGAGCTGTCTAGATGGAACCTACATGACATGTAACATGAAATGCAAGCCTGGGAAGTTATAGTAAATTCAAAAAATTATTGTAAATACATGCGGGTTTTCTGGGGACTGGGGTTGATTTGTTGCTGCCTGCTGATGATCGTAAACTGGATCTTTGCCCAACATTAAACTATCTTTTCTGTTTACAGCATGTTTCGAATCGGTTCTACACTGCGCCTTTACAGTTTCCGGAAACCTGGCGATCATGGAAAAGTACGGCAGTTGATCGAAAAGGGTTTCCCATCTATCGGACCCAGTGCTTTAAGCTTAAGGGTCTCGCCTACACTGCACGCCTTCGTAGCTCGCGATTACTATTCTCTGGAGCAAGCCAAACGTGACCTTAGCGCAGCAATGCAGGAAACCCAGAATATTGGAAAGGGACCATTACCTATTTTAGTTATTGGAGGCGCAAGTAATTCACTGTGATAGTTAGTTATTAATTTCAACAAAGTCACATATGTGCTTCTTCAGTTCTCGTAACAATTAACGTAATAAACAGTGCATGGTCAGGTGCTGGATGCGACTGCAAGAGCAAAAAGTATAGAACCTACGATCACCCAACTTTTATAATTAATTAATTTTGCCTCTCTGAAATGATTTTGATGCTTTTGAAAAGTATATCTACGATTCTACACTCTTTAATACATGGAACTTTGCGTGCTAACAATAATACTGCTGCAGTGCTAAATAACAATCATTGTATTACTCATCATATTAATCATTGTACGCAGGAACTACATTGTATTTTATTGACTTTACATCTTGCGCTGATTGGCCCACACCATTTGATTGAACTGGCTTTCCTATAAACGGGTTTCAGAAATAGGTCATAAACATGGTTATGGTATGATAAATGATTGCTGGAATTATTAGAATGGTTTTTCTTAGGTGTGCTGCCATATGTGACAATCCCGTTCATGTGTCTGATGGGCGGATCGTGCGATCCATCCTGGGCATTTTCCCAAGTCGCTTATTCCGCTTCCATACTATCCTTCCTGGGTGGCGTCCGTTATGCCGTGACCTTAGGTCTGCGGGGTGCCTATGGTAGTGCGCCGGATGTGTTGGACTATAAAACACTGGCCCCCGCCGTTGGTCCGGTGGTGGCGTCATGGTTGAGTCTGCTGTTTCCCACACCATTGGCCTTGTTGACCGTGGCGAGCAGTTTGGCCGGAATGGCTTACATGGATGTGTTCAACTCCCCGTATCCGGACTGGTACAAGGGACTGCGGTTCGCCCTCACATCCGTGGCTGTGGTGTCTCTTCTGTTGACGCTGCTTTTTTATATTGTACTGGGAGAGAAAAAGCGCGACTATCGCCAACGAAAACCGGGCAAAGATGAGCACTAGCGTCCATGTTTATTTATTGTTCGTTGTTTGACATTTGAGTTTCAGTTAACTGAATATATTATTAGCTAACGTGAAAGTGTCAGGAACATGTGCCGGTATAATCTATTTTTTGACCTTAAACGGTTTGTAGCCTGTGTGAGGCTTGACATAAACAAAATACGTACATACGCTAGGTTCAGTTTTATACCTGTAGATCCGCTAAATTACAACCCAAAAATAAATTTCTATGAGCTTCTGTTGACAGCTAAGTGGTAATCGTTTCCGAACGAACCCTATAACCAGTTTATTAAGCCAAACTTGCCGAAAACGCACACATGTCTAGCCCACTCTAATTTATGTATTTTACTCATGATTCGGCAACCGATGGGCTGTTGGCAATATAACACAAAATTAAGTTTCCAGAGCATTTCTTTTATGAGCGCCATTTTGTTAAAAAGTGCGACATTATCGGTATACCACGAATAGAAGAACTGAGTCTGCTCGTAAAATTGCGCAAGTATTTAGCGGTCGTAGTCGGCTGTTATCGGCGCGGATGACCGTTTTCCAAGGTACCATGGTGCTTCATTGGCTTCCGCTTCAGCGGGAGACGTGACTGTACGTTTGAACAAGAGGTCAGTCCCAGTCAACGTGTTAGACATTTCGTTGGATCGGTGCATGGACTGGACTGGTTTACGGTACAGCATGTTCCACGGGACGGAGTAAATCGGCCGGTAGTATTTACGAATGTCACCGTCCAGGCGGTCCTGTTGGAATCCACCGGTATCTACAAATGAATTGTTACGTAGTAATGGATAAAAAAAGCTAGGTATGCTGCACAGTATTAAATATTAAAAAGGATCACATGCACACGAATAATTAACTGTGGTCCATGATGCTTTATTACGCAAATTTCACTACTTCAGAAACTCGCGCAAGACAGATTTCATTGCTTGGTATCAGCAAAACAGCTTAATCGTTTATAATCTGTCCTTATAACACGTAGAAAATAGGGTTGACACAAGCTGGAAAAATTTTAAACAGCTTGATCATTGGTTACACGGTAGGTATTAATGAGCCGAAATTTTTAATGAGCCAGTGGAAGGAATGGGTAACATTACTAAACCACACCTTTCCTGAATACTCCCGTTTTTTTGTGTAATAATTAAGATGAAACTTTATAATATGGTGCACAAAATCCGGACTGTTTAAATGATTTTTGCAGAAGGTCATTACCTGAATCTCGTACAGTCCCGCTCGCCGGTTCAGCGCGTCCGCAGCTCGAGAATGTTAACAAGACTGTACCCACCATAGTGACAACGGTAATCGCTTTTGTAAGCATACTTATTTTCGTCATAATAAGAACAATGTAAGAAATTTAAAGGATAGATTGAGAATGAAGATATGCTGAAAGCTGAAGGAGTAATAAGGTCTTTGGAATAATAATAGGATACAAAAGGGCACATACACCGGCACCTATATATCGACGTGCGTATCAATCTTGTAAAATGTGTATCTCCGATCCCTACCCAAGCGATCGAGGCTTAAATACTATGCATCCTTTAGATTTAGTAAATTTCCCGAAACTATCCGCGGGTTTGTGCAAGAAGGTCACGAACATGCATGCGCACGTTCGAATGCTCGAGTTTCCCCACGGTGGGACACCTGAGACCACCTGCATACAAATCCCACCTAAATGACAACTGATAGCAGCCCACATTCTTTAGGATGTAGCTGATGGATTTGAGCACTCAGGTGATGAATATTTATGGATTACTGTGCATTCCCTTTTCTTGGAATACTATACACGTTTGCGCCATTTTTTTTATTCATATGTAATTCATCATTTGTATAGATTAGATCTATTCTAGTTTCCTACAGACTGGTTGGAAGAAATTCCACGAATCTTTTGTGTATACCCGAAAAATCAATTTGGAGTCTTCGTATATATACACTAATATACAGCTTCTCACGGCGCACAGAGCACATTTGTTTAATATATCTGTATACAGCATATAACACAACTGCAAGAACTGGAACTTAATTTGTTTTATCCCATTAGGTCTCTATGCTATAGTAGTCGCAAGAGTGCAACGGTGCGACTGTGCGGGAGGTTTTTGTAAAGTCATGCCGCGTATTTTTAAACCTAATTCTGCCGTCACCCCTAAAAACCCTCGGTAAATTAAAAGTTCTTTAGCGTGATGTGAGACCAAATGTCACAATACAGAAAAGTTACCGATAGGTAAACTTTGCAAAAAGCCGGTCAAGAAAATATGGTAGTAAATTGTCATGGCGGAACCTCAGAATGGGAGAAACTTTCTCCGAGAAAGGATCAAAGTAAACTTAACTTAAGTGGACAGTTAACTTTTGTATGCTCAAACTAACGTTTGCCGAAACGATTACCAGAATTAGTTCCGCTGCTACCTTCTGAATTCATAAAATGGACCCACTGGCAACTATTGATACTAGCTCAAGCTTTTCAATGGCGGAATGATTGAAGTTTGTTCGAAACTTTGCCTAAGTTTGAGGAAACGTTTCATAGATCGTAATACTTTTGGTTTTTCGGTAAGGGTATGACCCGCTGCGGCTGCAAGCAATCGATGTGCAATGAAAGCCAATCTCAAGATACGATTATGTAGTGTACAGTATGTACATGTATGTTGTGCCTTAAATTCATAATTCTGCGTGTTTATTTAATTGCGCAAAAAGTTAATTCCACTAAAGAAACATAGCTTTTTTCTATTTATCTGCATAAAAGCGACTGAGAAACAATGTCATACTTTCATAAAAGTCAGCTTCTTGAACCGGCACTAGACACGAAGTTCGATATGCAATTTACCTATAGCTACGAGATCATTAATGCATGAAACCGCGAAGCGCTAACACGCTGTTTCATGGTGAGTACTCAATAAAGCGCTAGGAAGCCCTCTAATTTGCTAGCAATTAAAAATGTGTAACGAAATAAAAAGCGATGACGGGAAGTTACATCAACCGCCCACTT
>JAQGAU010000131.1:0-38891 GCA_034698045.1 Paramacrobiotus richtersi
AAGGCAGATACCAAACCCGGATGTAGAATGCGGTAGGGCACACTTCTGCGCGAGTTGGTCGGGCGGGTACAGTATAGTGATCCAATGAGCATCCATAGGCTAATTTGAGGGAATCTCCCGCTGACCCAGCTCACGGTCAACCAAGACAATAAAGCAACACAAATCACCAACAGTCATAAACAGACTGACCATCGTCTATAAACCACAGACTATCAGAAGTGTAGTCTGACTACCACAGACTACCACAAACCAGTATAAGTTTTATCCTATCGCCTGTGAGACGCTGGGTGTTTTTAGCGATTCGACGAAAGAACTTTTCAAATTTTTAGGTCGAAAACTATTTGAAAAATCGGGCGACCCGCGCTCTGGATCATTTTTAAAACAGCGTTTTTCTGTTGCTATTGTTAAGGGCAATGCGGCCGCAGTTTTGGGCGCGATGCCTAGTGTTAAGGCGCGGGTTAATGAACGAGATGAGATCGGATGTTTTAATAATTAGTGTTTCGAAACATGTAGTAATCTGTGCGCTAGCGGTATCAATGAGAAAGGAATAACATTTATGAGTTGAAAAAAAAGTCCTTATCAAGAATATAAAACTATACTGATAACCAAGCAGATAGTTGAAATGTTGTTTAACGAGACTTGTTTGGCTGCGTGATCATATTGTAATTCTAACTGTAAGGTTAAGAGAACTCTTAACATTTTGAGGAAGAGAACGCTTAACACCGAGATATCGATATAGACTCGCCAAAAGCTAATTGTGATCCGCATTTATTAACCTTTATTTTGCTTCAAAGCGGACAGTACAACAAATCATGCCGTCATTCGAGTTGTATAGTTAACTTTACTTTGCCTTCCATTATCGGAAGCACGCAGTCTAGTCAGCAACAAAGCAGACCATTATTCTAATTAACAGACATAAGGAGAAGAGTCTTATTTAAGCGGCTGCGGGAATGCATTTTGCGCCGAGGTTATCGACGAAATCGATCTTTTCACATCCTTTGATCGTCCTCAAATCGGTACCCGGCTTCACTCCTTTGGCGGCCTTCACGGCTTCGTTACACCCGGTGACCATCGCTACGAAAGACAGTACAAACTTGTTATTCGTGAAACCCAGTTGTGCTTAAATCCAGCTGTCTGTGGAAAATCAACCAGAGCATTATGTATGTACTTTGCATCTACAGTGCCTGAGAAATCGATAAAACGCAAAAACGCAAAACCGAAACTTTTACAAGACAATCTGCACAGCGGCGCTAACCACTGAACAACTGTCCGAGGTAATCAAGGTATCATACTAAAGCTGCTTATCTCATATCCTATTTAAAAAACTGACCTAAAGATTTACAAAACTCAAAAAAACCTAATATTTCCAATAGCCAGTGTCTTCTTATGAGTTTGGCTACTGTAGTGGTATTATAATAATGATAAAATAAAAAAAAGCAACGTGCGAGATTTAACCTAGTGTTGTACAATATAATTACAGTCTTACTAAATAACTGGTTGTTATCGAAGTGGTTAAGCAAACGGTAAGAAATAACGAATTTTTAAATAAAAGGTCTTAAAGTGTAGAATGCAAAGAATCTGAAAATGCATAGCGTGCCATTGTCATAGTCACGAGATTTGTCTGTCAGGGGCGGAATGAGCTCACCGGCATAGTTAATGGGCGTGCAGACCAGCTTGGCGATCTGCTTGGCGACCTCCTCCTTATTCTTTGCCTTTTGCGCTTCGACGAGGGTGCCACTGGTGGCCACCTGACTGCAGGCCAGATTCAGGGCCCCTTGTACGGCCGCACCGGCAGGGCCCGGTATCACCTTTCCGAGACCGCTGCCGATATTACCCAGAAGGCCGGTGACGAAGCCGAAGGCGGGTGCGGGTGCCGGTGCCGGTGCGGGTGCGGGTGCCGCTGCTTTGGCGCAAGCGTTGCCCGAGTCAGCGCAGCCCGCTACCAGTTTATCTCCGCCGACGGCGCCCAGCACGGCGCCCACAATCGTTCCTAGTAATTTATTTGGGTGTTATAAACAGAAAAACGCCGTGAAACGGGCAGTATACTAAGCAGCTTACCGGAAATACGGCAGATGTTGCTGTCAGCCGGCGTAAATACAGTAGCGCAGTCTGCAATGGCAACATCACAAAATATCACTCTTTGTTCTGTTGGACGGATTTGCATCACCTTCGTCCTCAACAGTTTATTTAATTTCAATCAGCAGAATCTTTCCCAAGTAATGCAATTTTGATTGTCAATAAAATCATTATCTACGCTTTTCAACAACGGTTCAATTAACTGCAGAAAATTCACTTCAAAAAAATGTACCACGTAACGGGATACTTACAGGCGGCCGGCACCAGGACCAACAACATAGCACACACGGTCAGCTTCATGGTAAGGAATGAGCGGTTTGATACGATATTCCACAACACAAGCAAATAACCAAAGAATTCTACTGCCGTTGTGTCTTCGACAAATCGTGTTTATATAGGCGGCATTGTACTACAAAGAGTTCCACGTATCCAGTGCCGCGTCGGCCATCGCGGCACGGGCCAAGAACACCGCTCCGGGATGGATGACAGGCAGTCCTTCATTTCGTATGCTTTCCAGAGAAATCCATTAGAAAAGCTAATTAACGAGCGCATTGACTTGATAATGAAGCTGCGCCTCTCTGTTGTTCGGCCAAATATCATTGACAAACAAGGAACTCGGTTAAATTTAATTGATATCTAATCGTTAATCATTCGACTGATCGATTTATTACACTACACCGGGTTTGTGAGATAGCTTGATTGCTCGTTTACTGTAAATGCAAAAGCAAAATTCCATGTTTTAATTATTATGTAATGAAGAGTTTAGCCGTGTTGTACTGTCGCTTCCAGGCGCCAGCTGTGCACAAATCGTAAAAAACAATAAATCGTGTTGTCCGGTTGGAAGCCGGTGCCAAAGCGTATTGAGTATTAATTATCATGACTCACAGTTCATCTCTGTCCTGCTTAGCCAAACGTGTGGGTTTGCTAGCCACCTGGCACCTGCATATCATAAATTACCATTATCCACCAATAGTAAGCATAATTTCGTGGAAATGTATGCCTTCATAACAACTCAAACGGCTCCAGGCGTTAAAAATTCTTCTAACGAGCAGTGTGCACCGAATCGTACGTTGGCGATCTTTCCTTCGGTATGAAAGCATTTTGCTTACTGTACAGTAAGCAAAATTGTAGCAATTGTTCATCTAAAGTAAAAAAACGCAGGCTTTTTTGCGGAAAAAAGCAGTTAATTTTCCGTTGAAAATGGTGGCACATTTTCATGTCCATGCTCGATCTGATCTTCTAGTGTAAAAAACCCAGTATGGATTTACATTTTTTGCAGAACCAGCAATACTTGACAAAAAATCTGGTAGTAGAGTACTTTATAGTTAATTATTTTTCATGTGCTCATTGTGAATTTCAACAATAAGCTGGCAAGGCAACTAAGTGATTAAAACCCGAGTGATTAAAACCCGGCGTATTGTGCATTGTAATCTGAACTACACGACATGTATTACAGCGTTTGAGCCTCGCCATTCTTTCAAAATTTTAATGCCGGAAGGACAATTTGTCCTGGATTAAAATTGTTGCTTTCGACAGATATCCACGTAAATACTCTATTAAACGGTTTAAATGCCGGGCTGATTCGGTTTTCTGCTCCATCACTGTGAATAAAATAATAACATAAATTCAAAAGAGCGAGACAAAATCCGCCCAGATTCTCGAGATTAATGATTGTACCATTAAGGGAAACGATCTTGATAACGATTAGAGCAACAGGTTATGAAAGCGCATGATGTTGGTGGTTGTACATAATAAATGCTTATTACTATAAGAATGATCCCTCAGGTTATTTTTGTATGGACGGAGCAAGTCCATAGTGAGAATTAAACCGTCCGCTTCGATCATCCACATATACATGAAGTTGCTACGAGACGCACCAGACAACAGTCATTTTCCGCCTGCGATCTGAGTAATCTGACAAACGAAGTAATCGAAACGACTAGTGCCGTCAACGAAGCTAGAAAACTACGGCGTACACCGTCATCGACAGGTCCCATATTAACAGCTAATTGTTTGTTCAGACTCGAAGTTTATAAAAATATTGCGAAACATATACAAGTGAATTCATCCCGTTTACATCGACATCTTTACTGTTTCTGTTGAGTTCCTTGTTTGATACCCAGAACGCGATACACTGTAATGCATAGAAAGAGCGAGGTTTAAGTCTTCTAGTTCTGTGGTTTACGTTTATAGAAATGTGCGACAACTCACAGCGAAGCAAACGAACCCAGCTTTTTTAGGCTGCAGTGAATTCAACTAGATTCCAGAATCTGCTCCACGAATGGTTCCGTGCACGAAGTTTGTCGCGTTAAAGAACACCACCTTTACGTATCCTTACGTTCCTAAAGATGCGAATTCTGGTACGCGTTTCTGGGACCCGTCTGCCTTTTACCGAAACTGAGCAGCGAATCCTTTAGGGAGAACCTCCGCAGTTCACCGCAGAGTTTCGAAACACTGTGGGAAACAGCGTTCCTATGAAACGTCATCAAAATGCTAACCAAATGTCACCGTCCAGTCGGCTGGTCTGCTGGAAGAGTGCCAGTACGATACGCTGCAGCGGGCGGATATTCAAATGACCAATTCCTCTGCGACTTTGCCCGATCGCTGAATTTGTCGTAAAAGAAGCTAAAGTACTAGAAACCCGCTTATTATCAGCTCAGATGTACGTTGGTTCCTAGAGCGGCCGCTTTCCAGCCAATCAGCAGACGCTTCTGCCAGTGACCTTGCACTCTGGGCGTTCCGGACAGTTTTAACGAATTCTGCGCGTTTGTTTAATAAATCCCAGTTGACACGGGTGTATCGGGTGACGCCGTTTTCAAGCATGGCATAGTGGATCGGCCGCGGAACTGCATGAGAAGAAGGCTGTTCGTAAATGTGATGATAATGCCCGAGCGGATAAAGAGGTCGCCGTCAAAAAACTGCATTTGTTGGCCACATTATCATCTCTGGCCAATTGAGGACACTGTTTAACCGATCTCGTAAGGTCAGGCAGATTTACCCCGAGTGTTCTGCGCGGAATACTTGAAGGATATCGAGAATCACGAAATTACGATTCAGCCACATTTACGCCCTTCTCATCGGAATATTATAATCCGGTTTCACAGTGGAATTGTGTTGCTGTTTCGTTTCGCCAATCCTTAGAAGGTCGGCTAGAAACGGCGGTTATCAGTTGGAACCATCCATTTCGACAAACTGAAAAAGGCCAAAAAGAAATGCCAAAATGCACCCACGGAAAAGGTTAAGGTGACCTTCCTGTTCTTTTCATCTCGTGGCTGAATCACGTTCTCCTTTCACGGTACATTGTAGATATTGGATCGTGCCCACAACGAACCCACAATGCCAGCGCGTCCTTGTAACCAATCCAACTCCATGGAGTGAGCACTTTTCCTAATTGCAGACGAACGATTCTTCCGCGTGGAGCGACTTCCATCAGCATATGATTCTGACGCCGGGGAGTATGCATTTTACGTTACGCTATTTGTCCAGGAGCATGTTCTCCGGAGTTCCGAGTGTCCGGTTCTCTTGACTGTCTAGGGTAGTCCAAAGTTTATGAATGTGGTCAAGCGTCTGTAATAGTTTCCTTCATAATTGACCGTTACTTTTCTCGATCGTCGTCGATTCTGGTAAGCTATGTGCATGTTAAACCTTCCGCCGACAGGTTCTGGTGTATCAATCACTTCATCCTGAAGGATCTTGTCTTCTTTCTTCGGTTGCTTCTTGAACTGCACGACTTCCTGCGCTCTAATACTACGTTATACTGTGTATGGGCGCATGTTTCGATGTGAGCTGCAGCCAAGTCCCTTACATGCTGGCAAAGGAAACGACGAGAAGAGGCCAAGAAGAATAAAGGCACAGTTCTTCCACAGTATTGTCCTCCTGTGACAGATTGCTGCAGTTTTGTATAGTTGTGTAGTTTTTTATTTGCACCTGTGATGTGGTTAATATTGCTCGTACTACGACCACGCCACATTGCTACAGAGAGAGTCTGTGGCCAGTATGCCCGGTATACAATATTAAATTTTGTCGCTGCCACCTCAGTTCACAGCATTTAGCTCATCGGACAAATTGCTCTTGGTAGAATCTCAGTTGTCAGTGTTGTGATCGTCTGATACCACTGAAAACATGCAAAAAGAATAGACTGATATACTGTACGTATACAACAAATCTACATATTATTACGAAGTAAGTGCAATATCTACACAGAGCAGAATGGTTACGGACCTTACGGTACAAGTATTTGCTCCAAAAGGTGTACAGTGACGGATTCTTGGGATGGTATTTTTAATCCATTCATTTTTTGAACTTTTTATCGAAAATAAGTACCGCACTTACAGTTTTTTATGTTTCAAATTTTACGTAGCTGCACTGATAGGAAGTGTATCGTGTTACGTATTTGCTGGAAAAAACGTTTTTCTTCTGTATCTCAAGCGCGAACGCATGATCACATGAAACGATCAGCGAAATCTCTCGAACCAGATAACGCCATACTGTATGACTCATACACGCGTCAAAAGCTGGCTTTATCTGCATTTTTTACAATTTATTTCCTTCGAAATGGTCCAGATGACAGACAGAGCCAACAAATTTTGAAAGATTTACCTTTTACTGTTACCGGGAGCATGCAAGGTTGCCATCAACACCACACAATAGTTTTTCTTCTTAAGTGACATTCAGCTAATGTAAAAGAAGTTACATAACCCAAGTCCATGTTAGGCGGCACGGGGGTTGCAGGAATGGCCCTGGCTGTCGATGAACGTCAACCCCTTGCAATGCTTGCATGCACCGACTTGGCCCACCGCTGTGCCGCTTTCCAAGTTGGCCAGCGTCAATTATAGTCTTTGTTACACAAGATGACCTGGTGGGCTACAAAAGGCAACAGAAATCTTGTAATTCTGTACATTTCTTGTTCTGTACCGATACCAATTACAACAATCTTCCTATAGCTAGAACACATACATAACACTGTAAAGATTCTCAACAGTATTATTTCCCATGAAAAAAGCCAAAATTTACAAGCAACGTGCCTGGATGATGTTAGTTTTCAAAAACCACCCGTTCATGTCAAAATTTAAATTATCACTGCGCGCTCTGCGGCGATCCGTGATCACCGGTCGTCATTAGCATTACACAAAGTGGTGTGGATATCAGCCTCGGTCACAATTTACACTTTAACACGAGACTTTGGACGCTTTATTTGTCGGCCCACTTAAATTTAAACTTATCCGTACAATTATTGACGCCTGCACCATTTATTAAGTTTTAACCTTACAGTTGAGGCGACCGTTACGGACCGTACCAGACCGTACGTACAGCGTACAGTGCAACAGAACTTACAGTTGCCACCGGAGACACGGCAATCGTTTCCAATCGAAAGGCAGTCTGCAATACAATAAACAGTTACAGTTTACTCAGTTTGGCGGATTTACTTTATGGTCTTCATCGTGAAATTTTGATACTTTTTTATCTACTGAAGATTTTATTTTATAGATTATTGACACGGTAAATCACTGTCTTATTAATATATCTGGTTGTTAACTAAATTTCGATTAAGTTTATCTAGACTGAGAATTATCTTGTTCATTCGAATATGTATCATATAACGTCTTACTTACTGGCGGCCGACACCAGGACCAGCACCAAGGCAAACACAGTCAGCTTCATGGTCAAGAGCGAACGTTTGATACGATTCAAAACTGAAATTATAACGAACTCTGCTGCGGTTTTGCTTACACAACGCTGTTCATATATACGGCCTTGCCATTAGAAAATACCCGGATGAGCTGTTCCACGAAGCGAACACCGTGGAAGAATGTGGGGGCATCGGGTCAAAACCATTGCTTCGGGGTAGATTCGTTCGGCAATCGTTTGGTTTCATAACTTACTGAGAAATCATTGAAAACGTTACGTAACGAGCGCATTGGCTTGACAAACAAAGCGGTGTCTCTTAATCGGGGAGACCGGAACTCAGTCAGATTTGAGGGGGTCCCGTCGTTTCGTCGCCACCTTATCGTCGCCCGACCATTCGTCGTCTGACGACCGTTATTATAGTGTGACCTTTTGCTCAACCAGTGTTTTTACGTAGGTGCTTGCATAGCGCTGCCTAACCGTTATTTGTTTACAGTGCCCTGGTCTGAAACCGTCAAAAAATAGTCTAATTACAAACTATTTTTATACAGAGCTAAATATAAAATTCACTCCGTTCAGTGTTTTACTCATATGTATGAATGCTTGAAAGCTGGCTTTGCGTTTTTCCTTTCAAATAAAATTAGCTCTACCCAAGATGATGTTTTGCTGTTTTGTAACATTCTAGTCTATGCCGAACTGCAGTACATTTAGCCAGAAATTAGCTGTTTGATGCATTCAGATGCAGTCCAGGTTTACAAACAGGGTCCTGTTCATTGTGCAGATAAAGGAAGACAGACTAGATGTAAGTCTGTCTTCCTTTATCTAGTCTTTTTAGGCTCCACGCATTCGACCCGGCGGCTGACGCAGGAGATTTACGAGTGCGACATTGGTGGGATCTGTGCTGTGGCTACTGATGTGTGGAAGGCTGAAAGTGGATGTGAGGACCCGCCCCCGGAACTGGCCCGTGTTCACCAATGTGTCTGGGACAACGCCGTGATAGAGAAGGACGTTAAAGAGTTGTGGCATCAATCGCACGGCGACCTGCGGACGGAAGCACGACTGAGAGCAGTGAGCACAAAGTACGCTGGTGTTTGGCTGAATGCGTTGCCATCGAAAGCGTTTGGAAATTGGCTGGACGATCAAACTTTTCGGCTGTCTGTGGGTATGTGGCTTGGCGCTAAATTGGTTGAACCCCATGTGTGCACTAACTGCACGAAGAACGTTGCTGAGGATGGACTCCACGGCCTGTCATGCAGGAAATCCGCTGGACTGTGGAAAGAGCGCCATAATAGCGTCAACGATGTAATCCTGCGTTCTCTGTGTAATGCGGGCATTGAAGCATATCCGGAGCCAGCTGGTTTTGTACGCGAAGATGGAAAGCGGCCCGATGGTGCAACGCGAATGAAATGGTTTCGTGGCCTACCGCTGGTCTGGGATGTCACGGTTCGTGATACGATGTGCGACACCTACGTTGGAGCTACTTCGAAATGTGCTGGAGCAGCGGCAGAGAAAGCATGTGAAGAAAAGAAGAACTACTACAGTTCCGTTTTGGAACGCTGTGTTTTTGTTCCTTTAGCTTGCGAAACCTTTGGCGTTTGGTGCGAAGAGGCACTTGTTTTGCTCAGAGAGATCGGTAAGAAGTTGTTTTTTAGGACTGGGGAAGGGAGGTCGACTTGTTTTATGTTTCAGCGTTCAAGCATCGAGATAATGCGTGGTAATTCCCAGCTGATTTTGGCAACTGTTCCTTCACGTGCCAACTGGGACAACTTTTTTATTTGATTCAGCATATGTTGTTGAGTACATTTTTAAGTCATGAATAAATCCCCCACACAGATGTAAGTACTGTCGCATTGCGTAGGAGAGGTAGCTGCATTTTTCTGCGCACACAGATCCGCTTATGTATCCGCGTTACATATCGACAAAATCTTCTTATTTCCATGATTTACAGCGAGATTCGCAGTTGTCAATCTAAAGCGAACAGTATTCTATAAAACCAAAATCTGCTACTGCACATTATCAAGCGTTTTTGATTTATGGTACTAAAACGAGCGAAATCTGTTTTATTGATTCGAATCGAGCAGCTAAGGTGTTGGTGCACGACAGCTACATGTACACTTTGGAGAAAAAGAAAGAGACCTTTCAATCCTGGCGTTGCCGTGACCGAGAGCGATGTAATGGCCGACTTCGTTATTTTCCGGCAACCGGCACTGTTATCACTTCAACGTCTCACACCCATTTAGCTGATCCCAACGCCGTTGCTGCAGCAAAAGCAACATCAGAAATGAAGAAACGTGCAGGTAACAGCATGGAATGGCCCCGTCAAATCCACCAGAACGTTACGGCAATTCCGATGTCCGGCAAAGAGAAGAAAGACCTCGGCCTGCACGGCTCGATCCCCCCGTTGGAAAATACGACATGTTCAAAATACTGGCACCGAAAGTCCGGGAAGGGCGTTCGCCAACACAGTCCGATATTCTGGTGCTCAACGCTGTCCGGAAGCGCAGTTAATTTCAGGGCTTACAGTGTTTCAACCATGGGGAACTACAGCGCATCCCAGGCATTTAGTTTGGCTTTCCCCTGCGGCTATATACGTAAATGAGGTGACGGTCTATGGTACCAGTAGTACGGTTGTAGTATCGGTGGATTGAAATGTACTGCACAACAAAAACATAATGTAACGACTTCCGCATACCATTTTCACTGGTACAAACGAAAGTAAATTAATGATTATTGGTTCATGTACAACATAGTCGTACACTCGTGTGTAACCAACAACAGCCACGATAGCGTCTAGTATAACCACAGCCACGATAATTTTTAAGTCTCTGCCTGAAGAAAATACACCCAACTACAACTAGGCCCGCCCTCATCCACCGTTCCCTCACTCTTAGGCGTGACCGTCAACTGTGCTGTCACCGTTCCCCCCTTCACTAGCCCCTCAACACTCCCCGGAGTCAAGCCCACCCCGACCACCACACTCTTCTTGCCCTTGACCCCGTCGAGGCTCTCCTTGCACTGGAACACCCGATTGGACAGACTCAGCCCGAAACTGCACGTCCGATTGAACGGGTTCCGCAGCTCCAACACCGGCACTGTCTCCCCATTAGCCAGCACTGTATACGGTCCCCGGGGTTTGGGCCGGACGCATTTCCCCACCAACGGGAACTGGAACTCCCCGGCTACCGGGGACGCGGCCACCAGACGTCCCTTGAATTCACCCAATTGCGACGGGTCAAAAGTCAGTTCGATGAGCTGCTCAGTGGGGACGGTGGTACTCCCGGGCGGTAAGGAGAGGATGGATTTCTCACTGGACAGCTGGAATTCCCCGGTACCCTCTAGGATCTTGACGGCGAAGTCGGCACGGGTCCGGGAATAGTTGAGGATCTTACACGTATTGCTGGAGATGGTTCCGAGGGCGGTCTCGCAGTGGACAGGGGGTTCCGGTGGAGCGGGGAGGGCTTGTAGGGTCAGGTCGATGGAGAACATACCCAGTTCCAGGCTGCCGCCATCCATGCGTAACTGTGGATCAAGAGAGTGTTGGTCACGTTACGATTACAACTGAACTATGTATTACCTGAACTGTTCCCGGTTTTAATGGGAAATACTCCATGAACACCTCCAACTCTTTCTTCCCACCAATGGTCACCGCACTAACCGGATCAATCACCACATCCACCGGCACCCCAGACACGGCACACGTCACGGTGATGGGCGTGTCCAGAGGATTGCGAATCTTCACCGAGTCCCGCTTCATCGTCCTCACGGTGCTAACCACGGTCTTGCCTTCGTACGGCGGTCCCTTCACCACCCGGTACTGGACATCATAGTACTGGAACTCCCCAGTATCATCACACCGGAACACCACCCGGTACGTGTACACCTGGTTGACATCCTTATCCCGTAGGGCCTTGAAACGCAGCTCATACTCGGTCTGCGCCAGTCCTGGCAGGTGGACAATATCCTTGCCGGTGAACTCGACTCCGGGATCGGGTTTGTCGGGTTTCACGTACTCAAAGATGACGCGGAAGGACTGGGTCTTGGGCAGCCAGTTTGTTACCAGGAGTTTCTCTTTGAACTCCACCCGACATGGGACGTCCCGGGTGATGCGCCCGTTGGGTTTGGGAGGGAGCGTTTTCCCCACGAGGCCGTAGACCATCGCCTGTCCGCTGGGGAGGATCACTGCGACGCTGGCCGGGTGCGACCCACCGGGTGGGATGCGAAGTGGGCGGAAGATGACCTCAAAGTTCTCTGTGGTGTTGGGCTTCACGGTAACGTTACTAGGTACCAGCCAGTGCTCTTCTGATCCGTGGAGCTGTGGACGTAGGTCCCAGGGAACCAGTGTCGGGTTGGTAATAGCGAGCATTTTGCTGTCCGTCTGCCGGACAGGGCACTCAAAGGTCACGGTCTCTTTCGGAGCGGGCAGCGTCACACAGGCCCCAATTAGTGATAGTTTCACCGGGGTTCGGTTTCCCGCGATGGCACAGTTAACGTCCATAATGCGGATGTCCGGATTGAGAGCTTTCGGGGCAAAGGTGACCTCTAAAACTACATCACCCTTGCCGGCAATATAACCGGACTTTGGCCGGATGGCAAAGTGGGGCTCCAGTCGGCCCGCATCCCAGCTGAACTGGGCGCCGAGTTCCCCATCGTTCTTCATGACAATGTTCCGGGTAAGGGATCCCGATAGGACCAGGCTGGCAAAATCCACCATGGATTCGTCCAGCGTAACGTCAATTCCCGGACAGCTTCCGATGAGGGTGGCCAGTTCCCGGGTAACCTTGTGCTCGGTGGTAAATAACACCTTCGACTGAAACTGGGGTATCCGTTTGTTTGGTACAAGCTTAACATTCGCTGTTATCGATTTCATCGGCAGGATCGTGATGGGCGTGCCCGGGGTTATAACAAGCACATTCTGCCCAATCAGTTCTTGGACACTCTGGCCACCCTGCAGATGCACCGTTCCCTTGATCTCCGTCTTGGATCGATTCATCACTACGATCGGCATAGAACTCTCCTTCCCAACGGTGACTTTTGTAAACTTGAGATTCCGCATCTCCACGGGAACCTCCAAGACCAACGGGACTCCTTCTCCAGCCAACGTCAACGTTTTGGTCACAGAAGAGTTAATCAAAAAGGTCAAGGATCCGGTGACTTTTCCGATATCTACCGGCAGGAACATGACCGTGTGCAGTGTGCTGTGTCCCGACTGGAGTGTCAATGCCTCAAACTCGACGGCAATACTGGCTGGGAGGTCGTAGTTGAGCAGGTCGATGGCCACGTTCTTACTAGTCTGGTTGGCGATAACGAGGGGAACGGTACTCCCGGTGCCCGGGCAGTCGCGGCTGATCAGTACCGGTCCGAAATCGCACTGATCGAAACTGAACTCTACGTCCAGTGAGTGGAGGGTGTGGGTGATGGGCATGGTGTAGCTCTTTCCAAACTCAATGTCCAGTACAAGGGAAAGGTCATTCGTGGTGTCCTTCATGGATTTGGGAGAATAGGTCAGAGCGATGGTGACCGTGGTGTTCTGGGCGAGGATTCCTTGGGACGGAGAAATGACCAAAAAGGAACGGATAATCGGGTCTTTACTCTTGCCAAACAGGCCGACGGTGTATTCGGTGTTGACGGGGCCGGTGTTAGTAATCTGGATGGCGCGTTTGTATATACTGTGCAGATCGTTAACCCCAAAGTCCAGGGTGGTTTCTGCGTCAACGGGGACTCGGTGACCTTCGTTGATATACACGACCTCGACAACGGGAACGATGACGTTATGCTCCATGATACACCGCAATGCCCGTGATCGCCGCTCCACTTTAACCAGCAACGGCGCCTCCATCTTGAACTCCTTGCTTGACTGGAACGCAACCGACGCAACCACTTCTGACGCCGCGGGAATGACCCCGTGCAGTGGAGACACGGTCCAGACGGCATCCACAAACCCCTTAAGGTACGCCAAATCCACATCAAACCGAAGCGGTATGGTTTCGGAATTGGTCAGCGTGACCGTCAACTCCCGTTTCATCCGCGGCAGCATCGGTTTGAAGGCGAGGATCGGGGGATGAAGAGTGACGGTGGCGTCCCGCACCGTCGCGGAGAGTAGCAGCGGCACGGTGAGTTGGTGGGAGGGGATGTCGATCCGCCATTTCGAGTCGAATCGCCCGAGGGAATGCGGGAGGAAATGGACCTCCAAGGGCGTACGCTTCCCGGCACCGACGACAGCCGTTGACGGCACGAATTCAAACGGGGGTTTCGTGGCGTCGGCGTCGTCCATACAGGTCACCTGGACGTCGTAGGGTGTGTCGGTGGGATTGGTTAGAAGGAGGCGCCTGTGGACGGGGTTGGAGATGCCGATAACGGCCAGGTCCATCACCCGGTACTCGGTGCCGTTGACTTCCGATGTCCGCAATGCCGGTGCGTTCTCGGTGCTTAAGTGGATCAAGGGGAGCTTGGCTAGTCCGTAGGTTGGGAGTATTAACGGCAGTCCACTGGGATCCTGGTTGTCCATCTCCACAAGTAGACATCCCAGATATTCCATGGGCTCGTCGGGAATAAAGTCCACCTGGAATGGGATAGAAACCGTGGACGAAAAACATCGATCTGAAATCTTGTTATATGATTTAACCATAAGTTTAACAATAGTAGAGCTCTTTTCGATGATCCTAACCTGGAAGATCTTGGCCGCACCGGGAAGTATTTCACCTTTTCCGGGGGTTACAACGAATGCGTTCTTCAGGTCCGCGGTCTGCCCTTTTCCCATATTTCGGAACATAGCCGCATCAAGCCTCCGGACGATGGAGGTCTTCCCCGACCTCACAACTCCCCCGAGCGGCTGCGTCTCCGGGGCGCGTGGCTGTGTATCACTCGACGCCGTATCCTTCGACACCCGGCGCTTCTTCTTGGATCCCCCACTGGGCGGCGGATCCCTGGGTGTAGTGGTATCCGTGGTGGACACCGCGGTCAACCCCCTCGGCGACGGATGTCGGCCTTTCTCTCCGCGTGTCAGCGACGGCGTCAAACTCTGCACGGGAGCGTCGTCCACTACCACACCTTTGGCTTGGGAGGTCTTCCTCAAAACCAACTGTTCCATGTGATGAATACAGGCCTCGGGTGTTGCCAAAAATCCCGCAGTATATCGGATCACCACGTTACCGGTGTTCCTGACCACGAATGACAGACTCCGTCTCTCCAGGATGAACGTCTCTTTAAACAGCAACTCCAGCTGGTCGTGCTGGAATTTGGCGTAACCGGTTACGGCGGTCAGGACCAGTACGACGTTTCTTTGGAGATTCGGGAGCAGGGTGTAAGCGGGCTCGGGAGTCGGCGCCATGACAGTCTGCGTGGCTGTCGGTTCCACGTCGTGTTCCGCGGATTTCTCGCCGGTTTTGGGTTCTTTCACCGGCTTCTTCGGCTCATCTACCGGCTTGGCACTATGCGCGATTGGTTTCTTCTGATCCGACTCGCGCCGCTTCCCTGCTTCTTGGGCCTCCACCGTACCCTTGCGGTGTACCGATTCTTTCTTTGCCTGCGCACAAAAAACAATAAAGGACATCTTGATAAGGTGAAGAAAGGTGTTTGGCCGGTCTACTGTCGATAACTCGCAAAGGTCATGGAACGTATAACTGGCAGGGAAAGCCGTTTCTGGGACTTCCGTATACTTTACAAACAAGCATTTCTGCCGCCCCGTAGCCAGGCTCCTTATCTCACGATGCAGAGTACGTTGCAAACAAAAATGCATATTTGCCACTAAGAATCCAGTTTTTTTAAGATCTTCATCGAATGTGTTGACGCTTCTGCTGAACTATCTGTTTACTGTGTTGAACACAGCATTTTCGCACGAATGAGCAAAGCAGTAAGTTTGCACAGTAAGGGGGCAGAAATGCTTGTGCGTAAAGTATGAGTGTCAGAAATGACTTATTCTAGTACAGATGTATGTGTGTACATTTTGTGTACCGTACCTGTTTCTTATTGGTCTTCTTGGCAGTGGTAGCCATCGGGGGTTTCTTATGCGTTTCCTTCTTCTCTTTGACATGCTCCACGTCACCGTCCTCCGGGAGTTTATCCACAGAGGGCGCCATTAGGGCCCCGCTGTCGGGCCGCGGTCGCCGATGGTCCGTGACCACTTGCAGTGTCATCCGGTCCGCATGCCACGGCATCTCCACCTCGTAGTTGTCCGGGACCTGGATTCCGGATACACTGCAGCTGAGCGGCAGGACGTAGGTCTTGGTTTCGTCCGTCATGGTAAAGGTCACGGTTAAGGGCACGGCGGACTGGGGGCGGATGTGGCCGGCGCGGGGGTTTATTTGCACAAGGTCACCTAGTGCAAAACGTTACTATCTGTTATACCAGAACTGTATGGCAAGGTGACATTATAATGCTGGCGCTAAAGATTACTACAGCATGATCGTTACAGTTCAAAACTAAAACTGAATAAACCAAGACCATTACAGTATAAACTTTCGAAACTGCCTTAGTTCGTGGCGGTGATCCCAATACTGACCAAAGCGACAGAACTACGTTTGTTCAAAACTGCACCAGACTGAACCTCACCAGACTTCTCAAACAATTGACAACTTAACAATTAAAAAAGCTCTTTTATTGATTCGTTATCAACCTGTTTAAGTAATGGCCGCGCGAACAATCCGTAGCCTTACCTAGTTTAGCCCAGTCATACCGCACCCAGTCTGCAGTCTGATTAACGATCCTAAACGTCCACTTCCCCGTCTGGCTGGGAGGCCCGTCACCCCAACTGATCAGAAACGGCTCCATCAAAACATCCTCATACTGCGGCCCCATGGTGTTCAGTAACCGCATCCGCCAGTTGTAACTGACCGGAACTATCCCGTCCAGGACAATATCCGGTTGGACGCATTCGCCTTTCAGGAGAATCCCCGTATCAGGGCAGATATTGTCGACACACGTGATATCCAGGTATCGTCGGTGGCGGCCCGAAACGGCCGGCTGAAACCGGACCATATATGAACGCTCGGATTTTGCGCGAAATGTGTTCGACTCTGCATCCCCGGCGCCACAGTTTTCGGGAGGAACAACTAGGAAAACGTCGTCCATTCCGCGGACTCTGACTACCAAATTGACCGGAAGTAAGGTGTCGTTACTCAAGACCACCGGGAAGGCGGCCGTCTGCCCAACGAACAGCTTCGGGAAGACCAAGGACAGTTGCTTCCGGCGATCCCGGAATGTCGGCTCGAGGATACGGATGTTCGGGAGCAGCGCCTCGGCGATGATATCAAACGCAAAAGCCGACGTTTTGGTCGGCTGCATGAACGCGGCATCCGTCAGGACTTCCAGGCCCACATGGAACTTCCCGGAAATCGTCGGGGAAAAGGTCACGCTGGCTTGGACGGACTGGTGGGGGTCGATGGATACCGGAGTGGTGGGCTGGAGACTGAATCCCTCGGTGGCATTCTTTCCGGGACGAGCGCCCTTTAGGACGAAGTACGTCGTACATGGGACTTTGGTCGGATTGGTGAAACGGAAGTTGAGCTTTCTTTTGGTCCCGACAAACGTATACTGCACGAAGAGCTGACGCTTTTTCGGGAAGTACACAGATCGCTCCGCTAACCACTGGTCCAAGACTCCCGCTTCCGGTAACACCGGCATGTCGACTGGGAGGAGCAGATGCTCCAGGAAGATGGTCTCGAGGTCCTTGGTGTCGATAGTGGGCAGGGCAATGTCCCCGGAGACCTTGCACACCAGCCCCGCGGGGTGTTGGCTGGGATCCCGGTCGGGGATGTCCAGGATGTACTCGTCAGCGTGGGCCCCGATGACGTCGGACCAAAAGTCGATGGTGATGGTGGCGGTGTCGTTGGGGCGGACGGTGCCCTGGAGGGGTTTGACGGCAAAGGGACCGGCTTGGAGAGCGGCCAGGGCGGCTTGGTCCTGTTTCTTGACCGAGTGGCTGCTGGTGGTCGAGGGTTTGGCGTTGAGGGGGCTCTTGTTGGGGGCGTCGAGGGGTTTGGATTTGGAGTACGTGGTTGACGGTCTAAAAGATATACTCAGTAATCCAGTGTGTAGAGTATCGCTGCTTTATGACGTACTGTGCGGAGGGCTGCTGCAGCGGCCCCGTTGCGGTCTTTTTAACCGTGTAGCTAAGGTCATGTACGCCGACATTCTGCAGTGTAATCAGCCGTGTCCGCTTCTGCAGCGGCAGGCTACACGGGAACCGCAAGTCGCCCACCGCCGGCGCCAAGATAAACTTGGTGTAGGCCGCCACCAGGGAGGTCTTAATGGGGATCTCCGCTACCCGTTGGAATGCCCGGGCTGGATCCAGGACCTGACATCTAACCACCTAGGAAGGAATTCAGACGCCATTTGACCGGTATATAAAATGACAAAAAAATGATACAAAATGGACAAAATAATGGTGCATGAAATATATGCAGAAGGAAATTAAATGATTTGAAGGATTATTTTTTTTTATTATCATTTTATTTTATTATTTTATTTTATTTTAGTTTTATTTAATATAATTATTTAAATAAACAAATTTATTCATTAGTTTGTTATTAAAATAATACTCGATTTTTGCAGTGGAATCAGTCTCAGGTAGTTATTGTATGTTCAATGCATTCAATCTAACAATTAAATGTAAATAATATTTACAAATAATAAAACTGAAAAATAAATCAGATAAATGAGCACTGTAACTACTTACCTTTTCCAGTTTCAGCTCCACTTCAAACTTGGGCCGACAAACAATAGTAATGGTCACCGGACGGTCCGCGGACGTCAGCAGCCCATTCGCCGGTGCAAACTCGATCAAACCTTTCAAAAGGTCAACCGGGACTTTCTTAGCCAGTTCCTCGAACACCGCAAAAAAGTGATACCCGCAGTCGTTCTTCGTTCTGTTCTTCACCGTAATCTGCCGGGTGACCTCATCCCCAACCCGGCACACCCCAAAATCCAGCACCGACTCCTGGACCTTGGGGAACTGAATGTCCAGCATGAGGTCGTAGCTCTCCCCCGACACCACCACGCCCTCGGTCCCCACGACCCCGATGTCGGGGTCCTCGGCGCTGAACTCGATGCGAAACTGTTTTTTGGCGTGGGCGATGGGTTTGTCGCTGGTGGAGACGAACTTGACCGGGATGTACTGGATGTCGGGGATGGGGTGGAGGGTGCCTTCTCGGGTGTCGAAGACGAATTCCGGAGGGAGGGACTCGGTGCCGAGGAGACGCCATTTGATTGGGAGGAGGAGGGTCTTGTTGCGGACCTCGATGTTCCCAACACCTGTGGAAGGATAGGACACACCTGTCACATCGTCGCAAGCTAATGATAGTGCTTCTTTTGTTGTGTAGGAACGGGTACCGCAGCAGGATGCACCGTCCGTCTATCTCATGAAACTCCGCCAACTGATCGACCTCTTCCTTGTTCGTTAGAAATTATAATTAATTCTGCTTAATCCTAGTAATTAATCATTAGAAATCTGTAATTTAAACTGGTACGAATTAACTTGATAGTTAATTTATTTAATTCTAAATTATTATTATTTCTAATCATTTCCTTTTAATTAGTTCATTATTAATCACCTCTAACTGTATAGAATAATTATTTGTAATATTTACTAATATTTATAATTATTTCTGGTTATTCCTACAGTAGTTATTCCCTAATTATTTCCTATTGTTTTTAATCTATTCTGATAAATTCAAAAATCTTATGAATTCATTCTATTGATTCTGAAAGTGGATTCTAATCGATCGACAGATTCGACACTAATAATTTTGTTGTAATATTAGAACTGGCTACGATTCTAGTCATTAAAAGAATTTGCGCATCTGGTTTTGTTTGACTACATACCGGTTTCTCGAATGGGCACCTTCTCGATGATAAGCGTCTTGGTTAGCACCTCCGCTTGTGGCCGAATCGATAAACAAGAGAGGACAATCTGCGTGGGGGCGGGGTTGAATTCTGTAAAAGCGTACAGGGTGTCCTCACACCGCCCTTGACTGGCCGGGTGGGCGAAGATCTGCACGGTGATCTCTTCGTTCCCGGCCAACGTCAACCGGTCCGGGACCACCGTAAAGTCGGGAGAGATGACCTTTTCCTTGGCATTACTCCCCGGTCGTTTGGCCAGACTGAAATGCGTGGATAACGGTCGTTTGTACGGGTTCTTTACGACAAACCGGTAAACATGCTGGGGCGCACACCGCCCGCCCAGGACGTCGGGTTTCTTCTTCCCATGGACCAGTGGTCCAAAGTATAACTTCCGGTCCGTTTCGGCATACACCGGGCACTTGGCGTCGTCCTGCACCGTCTCCACCCAAATTTCTTTCGGGAACAATCTAATTAGATCCCGAAATAGATCAAAATACCGGCAGCGTCCTTTCAGCTGCACGGGATACTCCGCGTCCGGGTAATCGACAATCTTGAATGTAAACGTCGTCTGGAAGGTGTTCTCCTGATCGGACCTTAGGAGGAGTCGTAACGTCGTACTCCCAAACGGCGGGAGCATCCACCGGAAGTGGTGCACCGGACGACACCGCGGTTCACTAAACGCCTTGGCTTTCCCGTACGCCGGGTAGATCAGCGAGGGATCCGTGGGCGTGGCCACTTTGTTGTCCTTCTCGATGTAAGGGCCCTCCCGGGGCATGGCGGACCCGGTGGGACGGGTCTTGGCGGATTTGGCGATCTTGGTCCGATCGGGTTTCAATCCCGTACCCAGTTTACTGCCTCGGCTCTCCACACTGCTCCCGTCTTTCCCGCCCGAGAGGACCCGGTCTGGACTGGGGGCGTCGTCCTTGACGGTCTGCCGGGAGGTCTGGGTGGACGGGGCGACGGACACGGTGACTGGTACGGGAGGGAGTTCGTTCGGGAGGGCGACGAACTGAAACGGGAGGGTGGTTTGGTCCACGACCGGTGGGGCGGTCGTAGGGCGCTGGCGGACAGTGTAGATGGTCGGCTTAGGAAGATCCAATCGGGCCTCCGTGACCTTATTGATTTTCTCATACAACGGTAGATCCCGCCACGGATCTATCGTAATATCAAAGCTGATCAGGTCGTTATCCCCCGGAATCGTGTTTTTCCGCATGATCACGTGGTGCTTGACCCCGAAACTTCTCTTCCGCCGGTACCGGGATTTGACCCGCTCAACCACCGCTTTCTCGCGTTCAGCGCGCTCCGTCTCCGTGCGGTCTTTCGGTTTGGTCTTCAGATCGCGGAGCTTGGTGTTGCGCTTCTTCCCGGGAGCTGACTGACCGTCCTTGGAGGCGTCACTACGCTGGGGTCTGCGGAGGGTCTCCACCTTGCCGGCGGCGGTCCACTTGGTCGCAATGGTGATGTAGTCTTTCAGCGTGGCGAAGAACGCTTTGTGGGCTTTATACGCGTCCGAGTGGGCGATTTTAGGGGTTTGGCCTTCCGCGTGACCTTTGAGGAGCATGCGCCAGGAATCCCGGCCAGAGCGCTCAGCGGCGCCCTCACGATCACGGTCTTTGGTAACGGGACCGGGTTTACCTACGAGTAGTTGCTGGTGCTAAAACTAACCTTTGAAAAACATTTTTCTAGAACTAAATACAGATATCATTTTGGAATTTTCGTGATTAAATAAGAATAATATTTCTGTTATACTATTGGTAATAATTACCGTCGATAATTCCGTGATTTACAAATCACTGAACCAAAATGAATCTTATGACGTCACATACAGTGTGCGCATGCCACACTGTACGAAACCATGGACAAGTTCGGTCGGGAATACAGTAACCAATATAAAAATAATTAAAGGATAATTATTAATTATTCTAAATTTTAAGTAAGTAGAATGGTCCACAAACAGAAATCAATCAGTACAGTATATCAAGCCGTTAGATATGGAATTACGATAAGTACCTTTCAGTTTCAGTACCGAATGTTTGGCCGTTTGTCCGCGACTAGTGGATTTGACCGCACTGCCCTGATTGACTGTCTCCGCGTTGGACTTGCTTGCCATGGATTTATGATCCGACATGTCCTCCGTAATGGCCGGCAGTTTATGCGACGATCCGGCACCCTTATGCAGCGGCTTAGCCGTCAAGCCAACGGATTCCGGAGGCACTTCGGGTGGGGGCAGTACCGCCAGTTTGGCTTCCCTGGCTGCATCATGCTCCTATCAATTACCGGTCAGTTTCGAAGCATCACAATTTTCGCATTTCATATCAAAACGGTTTCCGCCTCAAACGACTGTTCTGACGTCACTTTACTGAAGCTTTTTACATGTAGATCTGGACCCAGTACTACCTTCTGCATCCGCATCAACTCCGCATACTGCGCAACCGTATCATCCACCCACTTCCGGCGCACCGCGGGAAGACTCCGATACTCCTCTTCCGACATACTACGAACACTGGCCATGTCCCGCATCACTTGGGCATAATGCCCATTCGCCCTATTCAACCGTTGGCTTCGCTGTAGCCGGACACAATAATCCCGAAAGCTATCACAAATGGTCACAGCGTGAATATGCCGGCGCGCCTCCACCGCGGTCAGGATGATCCGCAACACAGTCGGCGCCGAATCGATAAAATCACTCAGCATCCCGTCAAAAACAGCGCCCCGCCGGCAGTCCAGCTGGTACAGCCGCCAACTGATCAACTGCACCAAAAGGTCATCCGGGAGGATGCACGTGGCCACCTCGGTGGGTTCGTCGGTCAACGGGTGCTTGTAGCGGAGAGTTTTGGACTGAAAGACCAGATCGGGATCCGACCGGTCTCGTGGGACGCTTGGATCAACACCAAGGAGTTGGGGTTTGTGGACAGGTGGCGCTTTTGTCGGTTTGGACTGGGGCTTGGCCGTGGCCGGGGCACGGGGTTTTCCGGGATCACGGGGCTTCCCGGCGGTAGACCCGGGTGGGGTCTGCATGCCCAGTCCGGCCTGGGATTGCTGGGCGGAGATGGTCGGGTTCGTGATGAATGCCGTGACCTTATGGTGAACGGGGTCCCGCGGGTCCTCCAGGGCGGATAGGATCAACTGATCCAGCGAGAGTATCGGGATCCGGTAGTATTTGGATAGGGATTTGGCCAGTGTGGACTTGCCACAAGCCGGCGGACCGTGAATGAGGAAGATGACCCCCTTTTTGAACTGTTCCTTCCGAACGTCAATCGCATCACCACTCCCTCGATATTTATGTAATGCAGTGTCCAGCGGCGTTTTGATCACTTGTTGTAGCTCCCGGTACATCTCCCGTTTACTGCAGTACATCCGGGTGAAGACACTCCCGCGGGTCTTCTTTGGGAAGTGGTCCTTGAGGTGTTCCGGGATCTCCGATTGGCTAGCAATCTAAAAACCGACTAGGAAGAATCACCGTGATCAAACGAAACAGTAGGTTTCGGACTAACCTCTGCCTCCCCGGATGGCTTCCCGTAGGCTTCCCACAACTCCGTCGGGAGTCCGGCTCCCGTCGCCCGCACCGGAAACAGTACATCGCGCTGCCGAGTAAACTCCTCAACCTGATTCAACAATTCACATTCGCCAGCGAACTGAGCGTCCAACTCCAAGCAGAAGAATTCCACCGGGAAAGGGCACGGATTCTGGATGACCAGGGTCCGCTCCTGACCGGCAGAGTACGGAAGAATGGAACCGAAGCTGATCTTTTCCGATGAGAAGAGAATTCGAGGGATTTCTCCCGTGCCGGTCGCCCGGATGACTATGCTGTGACCCGCTCCGGTGGTGGCAATCTTCCAGGCGTAATTACACGAGCCAGCGTTGTTTGGTCGAAACTGGACCTATGTAATATTCGTGACCTTAATAGAACGGCTTCTGTGGCTTATCAGCACCAGTAAAGAAGCGTATAGTACCACAAACCTGTAAATTAACGGTCTCTTTTGGATCAAGCGGCCCGTTCATCGGTTGCAATATGAACAGCGGCCGACCGTTACGGGTTTCTTTCAACGCTGCCCTTTGAACGGGATCAAGCCCTCTGGCTAATACAGGAAAGTCCACATCCCGCCCGACGGCTTGCCATTGTATGGGGACATGGGAGGAGTTTGCCAGTTGGAGATACTGAACGCTACAGAAGCCGCAGCGTACCAAACCGAAGTTGACTACTGGTGCTTTTGTCTGATTGGCGAGATGGCAGAGGAGGGTTCGATCGGATCCAGTCGGCCCACACCCGAAGCGCAGTTCCATCTGGGGCTGCCGGATATCGGCTTTGACCTGTATAGGTACGAGGAAATAGGACAATATGCAAAGAAATATGGAGCGCGGGGCCCGTCAAAATGGAAACAACTCTTTAAAGACTTTCGCAAATATCGGTTCTGCTGATGGTTAAAGATGCGGCGCCGCTCTTTAAAGACCTACGTTCGCTCTCTTCAGTCTCTTAATGAATGTCGCTTCGATTTAAGAAATACTGAACCGGCAAAGAACATCTTTAAAGACTGACACCAATCTTTGAAGAGCCGTGAAGAAAGACTGATACCAATCTTTAAAGACCCTTTAAAGATTGGTGTCAGTCTTTAAAGACGTTCTTTAACGCGAAGAGAAAGATCTTTCTTTAAAATCTGGAATGTTTAAAGATAGTTTGGCGTCTTTAAAGAATCACAGGAAATCTTTAAACACTTTACCCAGAACTTTAGCGAAATTGCAGTCTTTAAACAGTTGTACCATTTTGACGGGCCTCGCGCTCCATAAAGAAATGGAGACTTTAATAAAACTGTATTATGCCACTATCAACAGTTATAATTATGCACACGTTAGGATCAACAGTTTGGATGGGTGACACAGAAGAATTACGAAAGATTTTTGAAGTAACTTACCACAATGGTAAATGTCGGACCATCCTGAATAACGAAGGGAACCGGGCATTCCGAACACCCGAGCACATGCTCCTTGACAAGCCAAGTAAACCGCACGCTCGTACTTTGTCCGGATGCTAGAACGACATGTCGATCGAAATCCACGCGGATACTTTTCCGCAGGACATCGTTCGTCTGCACCAGAGCAAACTGTACACTCCACTGGGTTGGATTGGTGACACGGACAGTCCGGCACTGCGGCTCTAGGTTCGATGTGGACACGATACCAAAGTCCAAAATGTACCGCGGAAGGAGGGCGTAACTCAATATCCCGGGATATGGAACCGGAAGGATGGGAACGTCGCCTTGACCTTTGTCATTAGGGACACTTTTGTGACCTTTCTGAATCTGTCAAGAAACGCGTTGAGTATGACTGATAAATTCAATTACTATTCGATCTCGTAAGTTTTTGGGCAAAACAAAACAACAGCATGATTCCAATATAAAATATTGTTTGAAGTATTTTGGATGAGAAAAACAGTTCTTCAACTAAACTTTAGAAACAGTCCTTACAACATTCAGAGATGATTGTGTGGCTTACAGATGTACTTTTTTGACGGCGGCCTTGGCCCACTTCCGTACAGCCTGTTCATCTGCTTGAGCTGCTTCCTGATAACTAGGAATCGCCTTCTTCCCATTCCGGGGCAAATCCACTAACACATGCTTGAAAACCGCGTCGCCCGATACATTTACAATGGCGTCCGTATCATTCGGGAAGCACACGCGTAGAATCCGTTGAAACTTTCCGGGAGAACCAGGGAGAAAGGTCACGGGCAGTGATATCGTCTGGTTGGCTGGAAAGCGGCCGCTCAACGAATCAACATACAGTTGACCTGGTAAAGGACGGATTTCTAATACTTTTGCCCCACTTATGACAAACTCGACAATATTGGCAGAGGAGTTAGTCACTTTGACATCCGCCCGCTGGAGAGTGTCGTACAGACATTGTCCCATCTGAACGGCTGCTTGGACGACCACATTGTGTTGACATTTCAATGAAATATCTTCCTCGAGCGTTTCAACGTGCAACGGTAAACGGCGGAGACCCTCCCGGATGAGTTCGGTGCGCAGCTGTGCTAAAGGGTCCAGGAACCGCGTTCTGGGATCCGCGTCTTTGGGAACGACGGTATATGAGGTGGAGTCAGATCCCAAGTTGATGTCTGCGGGAGGAGGCGAAAAATGTCTGCCATTCTTTGATGAATCGGATTCTCTGACAGGTGTCACTTCGTACAAGGCTGGAGTGTCGGGAATTCCTGCTGAAACGTTTTTTGGCCATTGGATGAAGTCACAGCACTCAGTACAAACTGAACTCGTCTGCTTCGTTTTACGCTTTCGCGCCGTATGTGCAACGCGCGCTTTCATGATAAGAGCTAATAATCAAACTGCTCGATTCATCAGTCTTCTGATGTTCCACAGTATTGTTCGTTCAGGAATATTATCTACCATCAATGGGAGCTGTGCGATGTAACAGCCACGCAGAAACAATTAAATCTGCTGCACAAACCGAAAAATGTCACTCAGCACTCGAAAACTCATTTTTTGCAAAATATTCCTATAAGTAATAAACGCCCATTCTGAACCAACAACTGGAGTCACTGGACGATTGTTTAACATAGGCTGTTGCGACTTTGTTTACAGTAATGACTGTAGCCTTCCGTGCTTTGTTGGCGGCAGTACAGTTTTACGTGCCTGGATTACTCGTTCACAAAGTCTGATCACGGTCGCTCGTACCGTATCGTAGCAACTTGACATACATACGCGAACTAATCGAAACGGATTCCTGATAATATTGTTCCTTTAAACCTCCCTATCAAATTCATAATTATACAGTATTCAATGAAAAGTGCAACTTCGGAATTATTCATAACACTACGTTCTTCGTAATGCTCTACTTGTAGTACGTATCTGTTTTGAAATGACAAATTAATGTGACCATTACGGCAGGAGCTTGTCCAGTCTTGGGAATTTTGTCATGTTGTAACGTTGCCGGAAATATGTACCAGACACCTGAAAATTAACAGACTCACTGTCAGTGCTGAATTCATATAATTTATTTGTTCCTACAACAGTAATTATAACAACATGCAAAATTTTTACTGTTTCAATATGCGAGTGTATAACTAACTTTTCGCACAGCAACAACATGATTCCGACATATTTCGTTTCCTCACTTCGATTTCGTAGCAGTAGACTGTACATGTTTTCTACCATATTTCCAGCTGCCCCACCGATCCGGTTCTTAAACAGTCTACTGTATTACGGTGCTTAGGTGAATAGCAGTTTTTACAAAAACTATCTAGCACGAATTTCCTCCCGGCAATTCGAAGAACACCGCGGCCTAAACGCTGTACAGTTGTAAGCAAACCTGAAGAAGCACGACGCATAAAGGGATATTTGAAAAGTACCGTATATGCTCTCACCGTAGCGTCACCGATTAACTGAAGCCAGAAGGTCAGAGCTTGAAATTCCCGCCTTTATCAGTGTTGTGTTACTATCCCTTAAAAAACCTTACTTACTGTTTACTGTTCGCCCGCACACCCTTACTTACTATTTACTGTTTTTAGCCGCGTATGCCTTACTGTTTACTTTACTGTTTACTATTTTCGCAGCCAACGGTTTACTTAGTAATACTAAGTAATACTTAGTAACAGTTTTTATTGGTCACTTTGAAACATACCTATTTTGCTAAAATCAGTAAATAGTCCGTAAAATAAGATTTCGAACAGATCAAAATTTACTGATCTGACTTGATATGCGCCTGGGTGCGCTACCGCGTATCGGCTATAGAGCTTGTTAACGCCACTTCAGGGCGGGAGAGCGCAGCAGGCCCCGCAAACAGGAGTCTGGCGCTGCTACGAACAGATTATAACTGCATACGCCGATTTAGTTGAACAGTAAGTCGCTAGTAAGCCGTATGAGACAGGTGCCGCGTTAGAATTTACTGTTTACTTTACTGTTTACTACTGTCACTTTCGCCCCGTCCAGCTGGAATGGGTCTAGAGGTAAACTTACTAACTTGCTTTTAGTTAGGGTTCGGTTACTGTAGCGAAATAACAATAAATCTTTAATTTGTCCTGCTGCTCACGAGCCTGGTAGGCTGGTGCATGTATAATATATTTAATCCGAAAACTTTCCGATTTATTCCTTTCACACACAAAATGCGTAAGCGCACGGACAACTACATATTTCAAACCTTCAGGCACACCTTTTAGTCCGAAAATATCACGTCTGGGAACATGGTTAGTATGTTTGAACAATGTTGCTTCTAATTACGCTTGAGTCAATATGACCCAGACAGGTCTGCATAGTTAGGTTCATATTTCTGGGCTAGATCCGGAGAAACGCCACCGAGACGTCCTGTGATATCCGAAGCGTTTATGGTCACTGGCTTGTAAAATATCAACCGCAAATATGATAACATGTCATACAATTGGTGGTCAACCAGGAAACAGCCCGCGTTGAAGATTTCACTAATTCCAGGCATCGAATACAATACAGTATAAAGGTACAATGAAGCAAATCAAGGCGGCTGCCGTCTAGTAGTTGCCTATAATTAGTCGTAGGCGTCATTCGCCTTGCTAACGCACGTCCAAACTAGCCGACTGTATAAACCATTCATCGACATCAGGGGATTCTCGAAACCAGCATTCTACCGATCCGCTGTCATCACGGTCCACACGAATTAGCTTCATCCGGAACGTGATGATAGATGCAGCGCTCTCGTAGGTGTAGGTGTTTACTACGTAGATTTCTTTGTTTGGAGTTCTCAGTGGTCCCAGCGGTCCGTAAGGAGCCTTTGTTGGAGCGACCACTGTTCGGTTATTATGACGCCACATACACAACTCATTTGCCATTTCCATCATTTGTGCTGACAAGGTGAAGCGTACTTTGCACAACAATACCTCTCTACCGCCCTTCTCGATAGACCAGTTTGGCATTGGCACGCTAAACACATCGGCTGCACGGCGTACGTTTGGATGCAGGTTGTACCGCTTCAGGACTGTGGTTGTTCCATTCCATGTTTCGTAGCACGCCACTTCTCCGCTGGATGCAAAACTCACATTAATAATGCTGAGAGTTGACACTCGGCCATGGTATACAATATCAAAGTGATTGCTGTTTGGCGGTAAGTTTTCAACGCGGACAAGTGTATGGCCCTGGTGGGTCCACGTTAGCGTATCGGAAGCATTTGCGCTCGAGGTTTCGCAGACAAATGATGCTGTGTCGCCCATATTGGCGCGTATTATCACTGGCTGTGGCGATGCAGTGCTGGTGTCGCCGGTTGTTACTGCGCTGTTTGGCGGAAAGAGCAGAGTGATTTTATCGCCTTGCATGCTTCTGTTAGCGTTCCGGATGACTTCGTCCACTGTAAAACGACCGTGTAACGGTGATTAACCAAAGGTTATAACAATTTACTCCAAACTTGACTACTAGCTTACACCTGGATTGTGCACTTGGCGTCGTTGGGTGCTGATCTGTAAGCAGACTGGGAGTTGTGCGCTGGGTGGGACGGCACGCCAGAGTGGATGATCCCAGCCAAACAGACAATGCTACAAACACTCGTAAACCGAACGTCATGGGTTCTGGAAGAACAATTATACTCAGGAGCTTAGTTCACTCACGTGCGTGATGTGTTATGGTATTACTAAGCTCACACCCAGTAGGAAACGTTTGTTTTATCGGCGGAAAATATCACTGAGCTGTACAACAACGGACTTGAAAGACTTCTGGTAGACTTTACCAGGATCGATCGGAAAGGCATCGTTACCAAGTAACAACAACATTTTACATACATGTTGCTGTTGAATAGCAGGCATTACGGCAGTCCCTCCGAAGGAGGGTCAATATTTTTTCGAGAAAAAGTGTTCGGGAATCGAGATTACAGTACAACACGGGTACTTATGGTTACAGTTAATTCTGATACACAAACTTTAATAGGCCAAAGCCATTGACAATACAGTAGTGCTTGCGCTGGTATCACTAAAAGTTTCCACAAATTTAAACATTAAAAAAGCATCCAAACTCGTTATCTCCACGCGTCCTGGTCATAACAGGAAGAGTTCCCAAAACTGCAGCAGCATTACCCTTAACAACAGCCAAACTGAAACGTTGCTTAAAAACGGCTGTAGACCGGGACTCCCCAGTCAACTCGCGAATCTTTCTACCCATGAACTGCATCATTTCCATAAAAAGAGGATCCAGATGTACCCAATGTCTCAACTGCTAACGGATAAAAAATGATACCCGGCTGGTCCAAAAACCCATAATGGCGGCGTTTCTTGTTTTCGGCAAGCTGCGCGGCATACCCAGCCTTCCTTGCATTTCCGTCTACGTATGAGTCCGCAACGGTATCCGAACAAGTCGCGTCCCAAGCAGTCACTTTCCCGTCTCGGACAGGCACCAGCGTTCTGCCATCGGGTCTCCTTTTGTCTCTGTCGTACATCTCCAATGGTTCCAGATGGCAAGGGTAACCGGCACTTTCACTCGTCTTTTTCATGACGTGATTCAGCTCAATATGCCTTATTCGGTTAGTGGTTTTGGTAGCGGTACTACCCCACTGGTAGTGGTGGTGCTGGTTTAACTATGTTTACTAGGTGATTGGAGCTTTTGATTGCTTTTTAAAGATTTAAATTTGTGCACAATTTTAGCGGTACCCATCGGAAGCATGTGTGCATTGTGTACGGCGCCTGCCTACTAAAGTATTGTGTTAGTGTTTATGGCATCGATGGCAATAGACTGGGGCCCTCAGTAAATCACCTTTTTAACGGAACTCCTAACATTTCACGCTCGCCCCCTACGGCTGCACGGCGAGTAGGTGAGATGTTATGAGTTCCGTGAAAAAAGTGATTTGTTGAGAGGACCCAGTCGAAGTCATGCAATTATGCCACGTTTGGCTTCCCACATAAATGCGGCGCATTTTTGAAGCGGAGTAATAAGCGTAACATCGCGTGAACCAGTGTAACTCAATGTATTATTTTGATGTACTCGTTAACTACCAAAATATACTCCGTTGTTGGTTATTCTTGGAAATGCACTGTTGGAAGCAGTCGCTGCGCCAGTTACCCTGGGATTAAAGGACGTCTGCGGAAATGCCCAGAACGGAGGCATACGTTGCGGCAGCGTGCCGAAAGGAATGGGTGGATGCATTCGTTGATGGGAGGCCGGCGAGTTGTGAGGCTGCCCGTAATGTCGCGTTGAACCTGTAGAAAGACAGTGAAATCAAGCGGCGATGTTCCCGAAATGAAAACAACGGGTCAGAAGCGGTAGCCTTGGATTCTGTTAACGTATGAAACAAGGCCTGATATGGACATAAGGGTTGATCGGCATCTAGCTTCGGCAGAGGCAAAGTTATTCGTTCACCCTTGAATCGATTCGTTTTCAGAATCTCGCACGAAAGCATTGCACGAGATGCCGTCGCTGTACCATCTTTCACGCGTAACAACTTATCATAATTATTAACAAATAAATTTGAAGATCATAACAAACTGAAAAAAGCTACTAAACACGCTGCCCAGAATGCTTTGCTCACGTTCATGGGCATTTATTGAGAACTCTTGACACTAAAAGCAGTTCTGAAGGCGTAATCGGCCGTCGTTTATGCGGACGGTCAGCACAACAGTGCTTAACACCCGCCAGTGTCTGTTTCATAGTGTAATGGCACAAATCTGGAGCATCAATATCGTGCAAGTGATGGTAGGATACGAGTGCGGCTACATAATTAATAATGGAAGTGTATTTAAACGAGCCGTAGAAATGCGCAGTGTGGAGGCAGATTACATGCGGTGTTGCTGGAAGCACAGTAAGCTGAAAGCTTCCACAAAAGTTTTCAAACTTTTTTCATTGGTAAGACCGTGTGCGTTTCGAAGATTCCGCAAGAGCGTTAAAACGCAGATGCTGCAGCGTGTCCTCCAGCGCCAACAATTGGGTAGCTAGCAAAAGCAGACGCTGGTAACCGCGGTCCTGGTAACTCGTAATTAGAAGTAGACAAAAACACCTGACCAAATTTGCCGCTCTCATTTAAACGACTAAGAACATCAGCCAGAACATTCCCCATTCCAGGAGAATATGTTGCAAAATCGAAAATCGTATTCAATGCTAGACTGAAAAACTTGCTTCAGCCACCACAAGGCGTCGGCATTATTTGTAGTTCCTCTGTTTAGGAACGAAACAGTCTGCGTGTTTTCTGATAAGACAACGACCCGGCATCCTTTGAAACGCGGTGCTAACGCCAGCAATGCAATACAAGCGGCAATTAGTTCGAGGAAATTAATACTGCTCTTTAACGATGCGGCTAATTCGGGGGACTGTAACCAATTTGGTTCGAAACGGCTTAGTAGCGTCTGGGTAGCTACCCAAGTGCCCGCCATCTATGTATTGCGCATACGCACCGAACCCTGAAAAGGATGCGTCCGTAGAAAAAGTTACTATGGGCCATACCCTTCCGAAATCGACAGGACATAAGCCGTTAACCTTCGGCGCAAACTGCTGCCACCACAGAAATTCGCTGCGTAACTCTTTCGTAATGCGAACATGATCTGTCGCACGTTCAAGAGGTGTCATTACATCAATAAAAATTCGAGTAAGCGTTCTCGCACCATACACAGCTTTGCTGCGAATGGCGTGTACACAACGAGTACTTGCAGATCACGTTTAGTGACCTTTTTCCGCAAGCTGTAATCTTTGGCAGTTTCCGTTACTGCCGCTAGTTTCTCATCACGCAGTTCAATTCTTTGAAGAACTTAATAAATAACCTGAGGAATACCATGCGTTGGGATGGGCCCTGAACCTTCTCCCACTTGACTGGAAAGCCTAGATAAACGAGCAACGAAATTAAAAACGACTGCGCTTCCGCGCACTGCTGAAAAGTATCGGCAATCAACAAAATATCATCTAGACAAGCGACTATTTTGTAACCTCTCTTTTGAACCATACGAACAACCGAAGCATCTTTTCTGAAAAATAGAAGGCGCATTACTTAAACCAAAACAAAGAAAATTATCAACATAAAATTTTTCTCGTTGGCCGTCGAATGCCCATCTCAAACCCTAAAGTTGCCGGTGTTCCGGTCTGATCGGCACCCGGCTATAAGCAGATTTTATGTCAACAACGGCAAAAAACGTATTTGGGTCGCTTATAGAAATAACATTGTGGAACTGAATCAAAAGTGAACGGAACTAGTCTAATAAACGAATTAAGAGAACAATCAGCTGGCCTGCAACAGTCCGTTATCGGGCGAAATGACTCCGTGCCTTTCTTCGGAACAGCACCGATTGCTTTAACTCTTGGAGGCTTAAATGCTTGTTCAGAGGGGCAACCGGTACCAATTCCATCTTTTAGAAGATTGTCAAGAAATTTCTTGGCAGCCGGATCTAGAGCGCTCTGGTAATTCTTGCACTCAACTGGGGAAACAACAGGAATGTCCTCTACCAGACTAAATCCGTTAGCAATTTCGTTAAACAACAACTCTTCGTCCGGGTCATGTTCTAATCCGAAACCCAATTTGTAATCTGACAGGTCAAAGAACATCGATTAAATAAATCAACAGAAACAGTGATCTCCGTTGACCGAAAGGTCATTCCCTGGAAGACTGAAACGTCCTGATGGAAATTAGTTATTCGCGAGGTTTCCGTTCGACCGACTGCTGGTACCGACGGAACAGCCTGGTGCCCTGTGGTTTCCCTTGCAGTACCCGCAAATGTGGGGATAACAGTCTTCCGGTCGCTTTGAACAACGTCAGTGGCTACAATCTGAACGCCGATTGTCGCTGTGTAAGTGCTTTGCGGAAAGTATGAACTTGTGCTGTGTATCCGATAGCGAAAAATTTTCATTACGTGCTGCTCGGCGAAATTCGTCGTCGAATCGCCGTACAGCATTATCGGAGAAGCCACAGCTCATCGTGTTCAAAAACTCGATGTATTCCAGACACACCGTAAGCGCTTCGACACACTCGCGTTCGACTGTCTTAGACAGCCGGTATGCAGTTTTTAAACTGTGCGCCATCAACTTATTTAAAGAAATGTCCAGCGGTTTTAATTTACGCTTTGCCTGACCCGATTTAGAATACGCCGACCGAAATGGCTCGGGCAGTTTCCGGGCTGAATGGCGTAGCTTAGCGCCTTTTCGAGGACTGCGACTACGTGAGCGCGAAGAAGAGCTACTACTTCCACTAGAGGTTGAAAAACTTCTGGTGGTGTGAGACTCACCATGACGATGGGAGGTGACCTTTCAAGAACGCCGGTCGGAAGATCAGTGGCGTCCACGGCTGGAACTTTGTTTACGATCCAGAACCTCACGCAGATCGTTCATGGTCGGTGGGCGGTCGTGTCTAGGTGCAATGGTCTCCTTGAAGTTCTGCCGGATCCAGACTTTAAGGCATGTACGGTATCTGGATAGGATAACCAGATCCAGGTTCTGTGGGAACGTGGGAGTCTGCGCCAACATCAATAAGTTGTCCGCGATTTTATAGCCGGCTCTCCCTAGTTCTGCTGTGGTGTCCTTGTGGAGATGCAATTCAGCGGCCAGCTCCGAAACTGTTTGCAACTGTCGGATTTCTTCCTCCTCTGGCTCTTTGTGATTGCGGGTGTTGTCGGTGGACTGCTTGCCTTGTTTGGGCTTATCCAGTCTATAATGGGCAAATAGACAGTCTAATAAGACCTTTTTATTGCCACAAACTTCGCGGTAACCAAAACTATCGCACAGTTTTTTTAGCTCAACTAGGGATTTATTCCAAAGAGAATATTTTGTGACTGCCATTTCAGAATATGGCCTAAAGTCAAAAAAATTTTCTTACGCGAACAACTGAACAATTTCGCTGCGCCGAGACGATTTATGTATCCACAAATTCCGGATATAATGTAAACAACAGTCGTACGTACGGGTTAACATCGTACGCGAAATAATAAACAGATTCAGTGTAATCTTACACAAATGTCGCGTAGCAAAATCAGCTAAAAACGAAGCGCAGGACAAAAGCAAGTAACAAGATAACTCCGCGCAACTCAGTGTAACTCTGCGTAACTCAATGTGACTCCACTTAACTACATCTAACTCACCGTAGCGCAGTGTAACTCCGCGTAGCTTTGCGTAACTCATTGTAATTTCGCATGACTCCGCGTAAGCCCGCGTAATTTGATGTAACTCCGCGTAACTCAGTGTCGTTTATTCGTTAATTAATATTTCCGCTTGCACATCATACACTAAACATTCTGTCGATTTAAAATTCCCGTAATACTCAACAAACAACTCAGAAAATTTGCCGATCTGGAAGCCGTTCCCAAAACAGCGATGGCTGCAAACTCAGTGTGACTCCGCGTCCTCGTAACTCAACAAGTAAGCATTTTTACCCTGGGACTGGGTAATAAATAGGCGACTCGTATCACTATGATCTGCTAAATATGGTCTATGTTTAGCAATTTTTTATTTTGTACCAAACGTAAACGGTGAAAAGTTATGAATTTTTAAAAGCATTAATTTTTACACCGCGGTTCGTTTGATGACGTCAGCTGCGTGAATGATCCGTAGTACCGCCCATGCCGTATGATCACACATGCCACGCAGCTTTGGCAGCAGTCTAAAGGAGTACGGGCGCGATTTCTACTGTACTTCGATCTGACTCCGAGCTTGATTACACAATGCGCAGTCGGCTTGTAGCTTAATGCCCCTCTCTGTATGCGCTCAGCTTATGATATACAGTACTGCGCGCATACGGACTGCAGGCTGATCGAGCTACAAGCCGACTGCGCATTGTATAATCAAGCTCGGAGTCAAATCAAAGTACGGTTTTAACGATATTACTCGGTAATTTTGTCAACAGTCTCCACCGTGATGGCACTGGTTGGTCGCCTCTCTTTACTCGCCTCTTTCTACATCGCTGTCTTGTTACTGCACCGTACTGGCAGCTGTTAAAGACACCGACCGAGAGTATGTAGCCGGTACGAAGGATACCCGGTTAACGGCTGGAGGAGGTAACCTTTTTTCGTCAACCTCCAGAAAGGTTGTCCCTATGCTTAAGGACTACTAGCTAGTTGTCGCGTCGTTCTGGGGCAGAGCGTGCTGCGTCAACACGTCACAATTTTGCGCCACATAAACAACGCTTATGGATGCAGAAATGAATGTTCTACAAAGTGCTTATTTTAGTTTAATTTTAAACTCCGAAGTTTCAACGCTGTATGGCTTTAAACTCAAAATTTCAAGTGAACTCTGTGTAACATTCGCTAAAGCAAAAAAATATACCGAAACGCTATTTTGTGCGTAACGTTATGACAAGCTTATTGGTCGAACGAGGTTTCAGAATTCACTCAATTAAAAAAGTAAAAATTCAAAAACCGTCTAGGGGGGACGGTGAGGTGATGGCCCCTGACATTCTAGAGCCGCTGAGAGCGTTGTTACCATCACATCAGGATTTCGTCGAACCAATAAGGTTTTAAAGTGAAATTATTATTTCAGAGATGTTTTACTTAACACTCACCAAATTACGCACTTTAAATACGTGTCATTTCCTAGTGAGCCTCAGAGGCCAGCCAATCAATATGGCTAACACGCCTTAAAATCGAGACTGAACTGGGAAAGTAACGTCTTGCGCGAAATTTTTAAAAAAGTTCCTAAAAATAAATTATCCCTATTCAAAGTGAAGCAAACTAAAAGAGCGCAGAGAATCGTCCTCTTGACTTTCGTTCCTCAAATTGATACCATCTACACGCAGACGAGTCACGTTTTTACTGGGTCGACCCATCAGCAGCATTTTGGTCAACAGTGAACAAATTACGTGTAACGTATGAGCACGCTCTGCGCTAGGCTGAGCGACTCGCTTCTCGTCCTGAAAATTTTATCGTAAATGCGAGTTCTTACAGTATTTTATGGCAGAAATTCCAGTCTGGACGCCGTGATTTAGGCAAGCAACAACAGATGATAAAACATCCTTTACACAAACTCTCAACTCCGTATCAATTTCTATTGGTTCAGCTGGTTCTTTGATCAGTTCGTCATCACTGCCATAAACCAGTTCTGCTTCTGAATAGTTAACTTTGAGGTCGACCTCCTAGAGCGCATTTAGCGTGAACTACTTATTGATGTTCTAACCGATGATCTCATAAAACACGGGCAGTCTCGGGGCAGAAAGGGAAACCTGAGCAAGTTAGTTTTATGCATGTCATGACAGTGTATGCTAATGTGATTCTGTGAAACTGTGAATTCCTAAATGTAGCGCGGAAAATGCTCAGACAGTGCAAGAGGCAGGGGCATGTAAACCGGACAGTTTTGTTCCCAAATCCGCTCAAAAAGTTTCCATCCGTTTTTCTACGATTATTGTCGGAAATAATTTTTCTCCACTGTATTCTCAATGCTATGTTGTAGAGAATTCATTTCTGCATTGTACGAAGTTGGTAATTAGCATAACAAAAATTTGTATTGAGACAGCTGATCAATTACGTAATACTTCCGGAAAAGGCGGTCGTTGGGGCTGGAAGGATAAATTCCTTCCGGAATGTTTTTTAATGTCGCGTTTTTGGCTAAATTTATGCCTTCCCAATTCCCCAGGAATTCAGGGGCAAAACGAGTACGAGAGCTTGAAACTGAATTTCTGGCCAAATTCTGGCTCTGAAATTGCCTCCGAGACCGCTCGGATTCGGTGAGTGTTAAGGCTAGTATCCTCCCATTTTGGACCTTTCGCGCCGGAACGTTTGCTGTTGTTGACTTACAGGGTATAAAATACTCTTCTGATTACTCTTATAGAGAAATGATTGCTCCAGAACTGCAAAAAAACGGTTTGTGCGCGCAGCTACGGGTTCACTCGCTATACCGGCAGAAAGTTTAAACACAAATGTGGGCATGAAAAGGCTAGTTTTGGTCCAATTTGCACAGGAATTGGTTGAGTAAATGCGTATTTGAATAAGAAACATTCTGACGTCAAAAAAACTTACAAACTATTTTTTTTAAATTTGTAGGAATTTTTTAAAATATTTAAATCATTGTAACTTCCGAACCGGATAACGTATACGGGCCCTTTTGGTTCAGAATGAGCGCAACGGCTGGGTGTATTTTGTCAAACGTTTAAATTTCAAATTGGAACAATGTGCGCTTTTTAAAGCTTCAAAATGTCAACATATGCTTTACGGAGAAAAATCCGTTCTTGCGCTGTGTACTGATCAGCCAGGCACACAAGAAACAATACAGTGCAGACGCAAGAGATCCTGTTCCAGATCAATCGGGCGATCGGGTCACTTGTTTGAACAGTACCTCGCACATCGTTATGACTGGAAAGCTATAAAAGTCGGCTGCCAATCGTACTTTGGAACCATCCACATTCGAACCAAAAGGCTGCCCAGTGGGCATTTTAGACTTTATCCTTTATAACGTCTACCATTGATGATCTTTTTGGAAGTCGTTCGAGTTCAAATTATTTTATGCAATAAGGTGTGTTCTGTACTTTCCAAAATGGCAAAAGATATTTTACTTGTACTGTATTTACAACTAGTATGTATTTGTGCATGCATATGTATCTAAGATTGTATTTAGCAGCTAACTAATTGTCAAAACCCAGCGTATGCTAATTAATGAAAAGACAAATACTTTATTTTAAATTAAGTAAAGCAACCTATGTATGCACAGATCACAGCAAGCTAAGTAACTAACCCTGAATAATGAAAAGTGAAAACTCTCGTATGTTCGACATTGTTCGAAAACAGCCGTCTTTAATACATTTTTTCTAGTAGTCCCACTTATTTGCCAAAATATTGCACGTATATAACGATTATAAATTTGTACTATGCAGTCCAACAGCGCGGCGTAGCATGCAGTGCAATACGGCCAGCGTGCTATGTACGCAAAACTCCGCGCCAGACAGGTTGACTACCCTGGCACTGCCAAGTCAGTGAAGGCCACAGTGAGTAGAGCCGTAGATAGCCGACGTGGCCGTTTTACGTACGCCAGGGCGGCTAGTCGTAAAGTCATGCTATGTGGTAACTGGTAAAAAGTAAAAACATGTAAAATGCACGCTCAATGCACTGTTTCTTTGGAAGCACCAACAGTTACGCGGGCGGACATTGAGCGTGTAGTTTAAAGTTTTTAATATCGATAACGTCTCATAGTATGTTGTTATTGTTGTTTTAAGTTTCAGTAAGAAACTACATGTGCATGTAAGGCAAACTGAGGAGCAGCAATCGTTCACGGTTACCGATCGGATTTCACACAATGCAGTTGAATGAACCGTTTTATAATGCAAATGAACCGAAGCAATGCATAGACGTCTGCGCATCGTTACATTATAAAACTCCAACTTTCCTTTCGAAGCATCGTTCTATTGTTACCTGCCCTGTCAACAGATCAGGGACTGAAATAGCGCGAATTCAATGATGGACACTTTCCAAAATGCTAATTAATAAAGTAATATCGTTATTGAACGAAGCCATG
>JAQGAU010000132.1:0-38867 GCA_034698045.1 Paramacrobiotus richtersi
GTTGAGTATAGAGGACGCGCCCTCTACTACTTCCGGTCTTTCGGTACCGTGACCGACGGGACGGACAAAATATCCAGAGGACGCGCCATCTACTACTTCCGGTCTTTCGGCACCGTGACCGACGGGACGGACAAAATATCCAGTTTTGTTGAGTATAGAGGACGCGCCCTCTACTACTTCCGGTTTATCCGATACCGTGACCGACGGGACGGACAACAAAACCATTTTCATTGAATATAGAGGACCTCCGCTACGCTTCGGTCGACAATCCATTTCGGCTGCGCCTGGAACTGTCACATTAAATAACCCGCCAGCGCCTGGTACAAACCAGAAAGAGTGTGACTTATGAGCTAAAACCCGGCACCTATCAAGAATCGATTTAAAGATATGGGATTTCGGAAATTATTTCTGACCTCCAGTCAGCGAGGGTAGCATGTTGCCATTTTGGCATCCATGGCCCACGGGCCTGATCCCAATTTTACGGTACATACTAAAACTAATTTTTTTCACATTCGCCACGAAAGTTCGTCTATCTTAAAAGCACAAGCGCAAGCACTGTTGTACTGTCTATGGCTTTGCCTATTAAACTTTTTAATTAAAATACAGACTATGGTCAGTTTCGCTAGGGCTATACGCTCGGGAACGTCTGGCGGTGCTCCGAATGACCAATGGGCAGTTTTAAAAATTGTTTTCTGATTTGTGAGAAAAATCATTTTAAAAATCGACTTTTATGGAGTAATAAGCAAGTTCCCTGACTTTTGCAAATTTAGATGACCTTACCAGTATAGAAAACAAAATAAGACTTTCTTGCTTCGCAGACTTTACAAATTAACTATTACAGGAATTTTCTGTATGCTCTGTATTCTAATAATATTCCCCCTAGTAAGCCTTTTCCTCTGAACTGAGCTGTGGTTCCTTTAAATAACTAACTAACTGGCCAATGTTGCTCACTTACAAGCCTGTTCCTATATCGAATGAATGCTTGCTCCGCCATGGTCAGAAAGTGGCGCGATGTGGTTCGATGTGGCAGATGTTGTGCAAATTATACCGGCACGGCTGAAATCCACGTGTGCCAGAGTGAGAAACGACAATCCACGGTCAAAACAGGTGTCTCTCATAAAATAAGGTCACAGGATGCATAGTAGGCAAAGGACAAATGATCAATTAGTATATACAGTAGAAGGGCGTTTTCTTTGCTTGTTCCTCATTTTTTTAAGTTTCTCTGAAAAGTTGTTTGGGCAAGTTCATTCTGACAAGAGCTTCAGTTTTGCGCGGAATGCTGACAACCGCACGTATTGCCACACTTAATTGTCCAAAACGTCAAAACTCCATCACAAATCCGTGTCACGTTGGCAGTGAGTGACCCTGTAGTTTCAACATGTTTCGCAGAGAATTCATCGTGCTGCGTGTACATTATTTAATCAAAAAAGCATGTTTCTTAGTTAGAGTCTTGCACGCACTTCATTCGGTTTGGAACCGCAGCGGTCGATATCCAAGGCTGGGATTTTCGAAGAGTGTCGAGAGCTGTTTTGGGCCAGAAACAAATCCCAGTCCGGGCCTATAAATATATCGGGTTGTGTACACAGGAGGAAGAAGGATCCTGCACTGAGCGTATAACGCATGTAGCTTGTGGTCGACGGCTCACGTGCACGATCATTCTAAGGGATACATTGAAGATATGTACCTGAGGGCGTAAACCGGAAAGAGTGTCCCCGAAGTACTTAACCTTTTCATACGACAGTAAGTGAATGAATCAACCTCGTGCATTGCTTTAATCGGAGACTGCGGAGTATTTTCCCTCAACAGACTTTCTTTTCGACGTACTAAGGATAATACTTGTACATACTGAATGCGATCCAGCAACGCACTTCTAAAAATATTGTTTATCTGGCCGTTATTAATATCCTTTAAGCTTTCCGTAGCTCCCAATCTCATGCAACACTTGCATGCTCTTACTAACTTCTAAAGCTCCGTCCGGGAAATCGCAGTTTCACGCAAATCCATGCAGCGTATCATAGGCTTGACTTCTTCCCCAAATTCATCAGCGGGTAACTCGACAGCCGTGCTGCTAAAGCCTTCGAGCAACTTCACGACGGATTACGGTTCTTCTGTTGGCCTCATCAGCTTGACAAGCATAACTTTACTGTTCAAAGTTGTTGTGCTCGTGATTCTGCTCAAGGAACGAAATCTGCGTACAGCTTTTAACGTGTACCTCATCGTTCTATTGAGCAGCAACATCGTCGCCGTCGGAGCGCTCAACACAATGAACTTGCTGACCGATGGATTTCGTACTTGGCTCACTGGAAGTCCCGCTTGCACATTCAACATATACAACCGCTACCTAATCGTCCCGATAACATTTCATGTTCATGCCTTGATCAGTCTCAACCGGGCGTGGGCTTTGTTTCGTCCGATATCATATAAACGCCACCATACCTACAAAATTGCTTGGCTAATATGCCTCGTAATGGTGATTTACGTTCATATTATCGAAGTGCCTGGGGTTATGTTGGATGCCGTATACTATCGCCTTCCGTTAGAGAAGGGTTGTTGGGTGAATCGCAAAGCGCAGTTTACATGGCATTTATTCGGCACGATTGTGACATATGATGTTCCCAAGCTGACGATGCCCTTTATGTACCCGATCTTGTTTTGGAAACGACTGCAGAGAAGAAACGCTGCCAATGCCATACGATCCAACACTGTCTCTGCCGCGGCGGACAGTACGCCACTGGGTATTAGACGGCGAAGACATGCTTCCCGACCGTTTGTTTTATTGACGTTACTAACGATCAGCGCGGTTATCTGCTGGATTCCTGGTCTGGTTTATTTCGCATTGTTGGACTATTATCCGGCGAGTCAGTACGAAAGCCTGAACAAGATACAAATGGCTTTGTATCCGTTACAAGCGCTGATGGATCCGATACTGTGGTGCGTCAGTATCAGCAGTTTGGGTAACTGTATTTCCGGGAGACCCGAATAACTGCGCGACGAATTAACTGCGTAAAACCTTCACCAGTGCGAAACACACGATACAGCAGCGGATGACGGCTGTTATCCTTACAAAGAAGTTACATATGACTGCCTGGTTCGAGTATCTAGGCAAACATGCCCCATCTGGAGCTGAACGACGCTGATATCCCTTAATTAGGAGTTAACAGCATATTATAATCATGTTTGTTGCATTTGTTTGCGTATGGTTTCTTTCCAAAGGTAGCTTGTCATTTTGCGCTTTTGTTTTACTGTTTAGCTTTTCGTTTGTGCTTTGAGAAGTAACTGTCCCTATTCTGTATGGTTCACAGTCAAATAAAAACAAACTGCGGTGTTCTTCGCCATTCGAGTTTTTCGTTGTCAACTTTTACACCCAAGTTGACCCAACAGCATGAAAAACTAATGACCGGTAATCCGCATCAAATCGGAAGATTGTTATTGATTTCACAGTTTATACTAAAGGCTTTATTACATAGCAGTTTGCGCTCTGATTTGTTTTTCACAGCTGAATGCTACACGAAACGCACACAGTATAATGAAAACACAAAGCCAAACTATAAAGACTGTAACTCTTCGAATCTCTCCGCTCCATCCATAGTGCCCAAAAGGCACGCTGCATTTCCCCTTTGTAGCACGATGGCCAGGCGCTGCCGCAGAAATTCATAAGACCGGGGTTCGCCTGTTTGTTCTTTCAGGCGTTTACCGATTTCCTTTACAAGAGAAATGGCAGAGGGGCCCCACGAACCAAAAGTCTCGAAGGCCACTGGAACGAATAAGTATCGTCCTTCCAAATAAGCGTAGCTCCGCGCCTTTCTTTTCTCTGAATCCTCGGCAGCTGATCCCGCTTCTTTTGATGTTGCTTTCCGGTGGGATATGCATACCGTATCAACACAGGTAAAATCCCAGGCCATACATAGCCCTCGTTCCCATGCAAAGGTGGTGTAACCATCAGGCCGCTGATTGGTAGTGTGCGATGTGCCTCTCGGTTCGACTTTTGACGGGTTACCGGATGATACCAGTGATCGGCATATAATGTTGTTAATTTCACTGTGGCGGGGAAGTCTTCCTGCAGAGAAATGACACGCGAGACCATGGTGACCAAATTCGTCCACCTGTACCCCACACTTCTGACATTTGTACTAAAGGCTGCAGTGTGGGACAGACAATAAGGGTCTTGATATTAACATGTTGCGGAGCGGATAAAATGTGAATAACACTATCGGCAATGTCGTTTCCGCTGAGCTGCTGATAACCCAGCCATCCCCCTACCGTTGCCGTTTCCGGATTCTGCACATCCGCGAACGCCCTCTGCGCTATTTCCGTGTCGACCGCGCCCGGACTCAAATCCTACAGAGTCCCGTTCGACACGAATACAAATTATAACAATTAAATTTCATACCGTGATTCGGATATTATTCTTGGGCTCCATTGCGCGCACCTCGCGGTGTAATGACTCGGTCAGTGACGTGACCATGTGTTTGCTCCCGACATAAAAATGCAAGTCGTTATAATTGACAGCAAAATGTCCTCCGTAGCTGTGTCAAAAGGAAAGCACCGGGTACTTTATTGCAATTGAAAAAAATAATTACAAGGAAGATTCGCGGGATTGCCCATTTCGCACCTGTTGACATTGATAATGTTACCGTCCATGATCCCATGTTTCTGCATCAGTTTCACTGCTTCTCTCGCACAGATACTTAATCCCAACACATTCGCCTGTAATTTCATAAACCGCATTGTAATCAATCAACAGTGTAGAAGGGAGATACAATCAGTCGCATCGAATTTTGTGACCTCCAGTAATTCCCGCCATTTTTCCGTTCTTCCGCATAGCAAAGGTTCCATTTTAACAATCCCGGCGTTGTTGACAAGCACGTTAACATGTTTATACATCTTCTCAATGTGCTCGAACATGGCCGTTATTTGATCCGGTTTGCTAACGTCGCACTGCACAGCTTCCACGCTACCAGGACCATTTTCGTACTTCTTTCCTAATTCCTATGTTTTCAAGCGTATCTTAGGGTGATTGCTGAGATATTCGTACTACATGTACAGACCACACTGACCAGGATTTTTTCCGTATTACGCGCGCAACCAACCACCCGCATCCACTGCAAGCCAGTGTATCGGCGATTGCATACCCGATCCCAGCGGATGCTCCGGTTACTAAAGCCGTTCTTCCTTTCCACCGATCCAATTGTTACGAGAATATTTGCTATTGTGCAAATAAATGTAAATGACTCGAGGTCGTCAAACAGTAGCGGTCGGTCTGGTAGCCACTGTTGTATCGGAGGCAGCTTTACAAGTGCACGAAATTTTACAGACAGACAGTCAAGGTGAAAAGTGTTAAAATGGTGCAGTGGATGTACATGTATAACACCTTCAGGGGAAGTGTAGATAACAACCGAGTTAAGAAACTAAGTATCTGAACTAGCAATCACATATCACGCACAACCAATGACCTTCCTTCCGTTGCGAGCCAGTGCATCGGCAATGGCGTAACCGATCTCCGCAGAAGCCCCCGGTACCAAGGCAGTTCGTCCATTCCATCGATCCATTGAAAAGGCGACAGTTTAGTATCTAACAGAATGTATATTCTGTCTGACTTGCAAGCACACAGAGATATTTACTCCTTTTTCTCCAGTAGAACAAACAATTTTGTAAGTTGCGATTTGATAGATGTACCAATGAAGGTAATGTGAAAGCAAACTAAAGGTTTGGAAGGCAATTCAAACACCAGTTTATATTTAAATTCAGAAACGTTTGTTGTGTCACTAAATTCAAATATACACTGCAACTGTTCTGTTACTAGCGGGACGCATCGATTGTAGTTATCGTAATGCATGGCTAAAAACGTTGAGCGGCTTGCTTGAAAAAACTGCTTCGGGCAAAACGGGATGAGTTTTACTATCGAATTGTGTCGCACTGTTGTGCCCTGTCGCACTGATCACTACCGCTTTATTTAATCCATGATGCATAACTTATTGTCAAGATTCAGCAGACAAGAAATTGTACTCTGTGACTAAAGAAAAGTAGGATATGTGGGACAATTTTTAAAACACTTTCGGTAGAAACTTCGGGCTTGGTTCGTCGTTTTTCTATTGCTCTACAACAGACTTTTTTTCGAACAAATCGAAGTGCGGATTCTGTACACTAAAAATCTTTTTTATTTGTGTATAGAAGGGCGTTCCTTTGCTTATTCCGCATTTCTTTAAGCTTGCCTGAACAGTCTGTGAAAGTTCATTCTGACAACAGTTCCAGTTTTGCGTGGAATGTTGCCAACCGCACATTACTCTAGGTGCTACCGCAATATGTTGTCCAAAATCTTAAAACTCTATCATAAATCCGCGTTAGGTCGACAACAAGGTGTAAAGCGAGTGACCCTGTAGTTTCCATATGTTTCGTTATAAATGCTTTGTGAGCGCGTACATTATTTGATCAGAAACGTTCTATTGAGCAGCAACATCGTCGCCGTCAGAGCGCTCAACACAATGAACTTGCTGACCGATGGATTTCGTACTTGGCAGATTGGAAGTCCCGCTTGCACATTCAACATATACAACCGCTACGTAATTGTCCCGATAACATTTCATGTTCATGCCCTGATCAGTCTCAACCGGGCCTGGGCATTATTCCGTCCGATATCATATAAACGATACCATACCTATAAAACTGCCTGGTTAATATGCCTTGTAATGGTGATTTATGTTCATATTATTGAAGTGCCCGGGGTAGCGTTGAATGCTGCATACTATCGCCTTTCGTTAGAGAAGGGTTGTTGGGTGAATCGAAAAGCGCAGTTTACATGGCATTTATTCGGCACGATTGTGACATATGATGTTCCCAAGCTGACGATGCCCTTTATGTACCCGATCCTGTTTTGAAAAAGACTGCAGAGAAGAAGAGCTGCCAACGCTATGCGATCCAACACTGTCTCATCCACGACGGACGGTACGCAACTGGGTCTTAGACGGCGAAGACATGCTTCTCGACCGTTTGTTTTTTACTAACGATCAGCACGGTTGTCTGCTGGATTCCTGGTTGGTTTATTTTGCATTGTTGGACTATTATCCGGCGAGTCAGTTTGAAATGTTGAATAGCATACAGATGGCCCTGTATCCGTTACAAGCACTGATGGATCCGATATTGTGGTGCATCAGTATCAGTAGTCTGGGTGGAAACATTTCCGGGAAGACACGTATAACTGCTCGTAGGATTAACTGTATAAAAGCAGTACCAATGCGAAACATACGATACAGCAGCAGCTCCTTGAATACAATGGAGTCAATTACCTGGTTTAAGGATTTGGAAGAACACGTCACATCGAGATGAACGAAACTAGTCTCCACTAATCAGCAATTAATAATTTTCATAATCATATAAACATGTTTTGCTACAATTGTTTACGTACTTTCTTTCCCATGGCGCTTCAGTTGTTTGCCGGCGCTGCTTCTCTTTAGCGTCCAAATTGCCGGTCGTAGACTTTTGAGTAGTAGTACACAGTATTAACTATGAATCTCTGATGTACGGTACTCTACTAAAAAACAAACGAGCCAAAGTTCCCGTTGTCCGTTGTCAACTTTTACGTCGAACAGTATGAAAAAAAACCTGTTAAATCGGAGAAAATGTTATCATTCTACCCTTAAACCGTTCATACTACAGGCTGCAATGTGGGACAGACAATAAGGGTCTTGATGTTAACATGTTGCGGAGCAGACAAAGTGTGAATTACAATATCGGCAATCTCGCTCCCGCTGAGTTGCTGATAGCCCAGCCATCCACCGACCGTTGCCGTCTCGGGGTTCTGCTCATTCGCGAACGCTCTCTGCGCTATTTCCTTGTCCACCGCGCCCGGACTCAAATCCTACAAAGTTTAGTTACTAAATTAACAAAATTATAACAGTAAATTTAATTTTCATACCGTGATTCTGATATTGTTCTTGGGCTGCATGGCGCGCACTTCCCGGTGCATTGACTTGGTCAGTGACGTGACCATTTGTTTGCTCCCGACATAGAAATGCGGATCGGGATAATTGACAGCGAAATGTCCTCCATAGCTGTCTCAGAAAATAAATGACGTCAAATTATCCCAATTTAAATATTAATTACAAGGATGATTCGCGGGATCGCCAGTTTAGTACCTGTTGACATTGATAATGTTACCGTCCATAATTCCTTACTTCTGCATCAACATCACTGCTTTTCTCGCACAGATACTTAAGCCCAACACATTCACCTGTAATTCCGAAAGGCAGTGTAATCAGTAACGTAGAGGAAAGATATAAGTTGCACTGGATTTTTATTTATAACCTCCAGTAATTCTCGCCATTTTTCCGTTCTTCCAGATAGCAAAGGCTTCATTTTAACAATCCCGGCGTTGTTAACGAGCACGTCGACGTGTTTATGTGCTCGAACATGGCGTTGATCTGCTCCGGCTTGCTAACATCGCACTGAACCGCTTCCACGCTACCGGGTCCGTCTTCGTGCTTCTTCCCTAATTCCTGTTTTGTAACATCGACAATGATTTTTTTTGCTCAGTCGAACGGCGTATTTTGATAGCTTGCTATCGCCTTCGGAAAAAGTTAACCTTACAAGAATCTTCTCCGTGTTGCGCGCACAACCGATGACCTTCATTCCGTTGCGTGCCAGTGCATCGGCAATGGCATAGCCGATCCCCGCAGAAGACCCCGTTACCAAGGCGGTTCGTCCAGTCCACCGATCCATTAGGAAAGGCGATCCGTTTCCAATCTAATATGACGAATTTTGTCTGACTTCCCAGTGAACAGAAATACGTGATTCTCTTTCCGCAGTAATAACAAACGATTGAGTAAATAGTTTATTTGATAGGTGTAACAGTTTCGGCAATGTCCAACCAACACTGAAGCAAACTGGAGTTCTGGAACACAACTCGAACACCCATCTGCTACGACATTGTAAAAATAAGTTTAGACGCGCCTGTTATGTCGGCATCGAATTAAAAAGACAATGCAGCAGTCGTTACTAGCGGGATGCATCGGATGTACAATGTTATCATGCCTGTTTTAAAATGCGAACCGGTTTGTACGAATCTAAACCTGCTTCGGGCAATACATTCCGGTTCATTTCATCCATATTGCATTACTAATTTATCATCCTGATCAGCAGACGAAATTATACTGTGTCTAATTACAGTATAAGGAAAACTAGTACTGTACATGCAAGAAATTCTATAATACACTTGTGGTAGTAACTTCAGACTTGGTTAGTGATTTTTCTGTTGCTTCGAAAGCAGACGTTTCTTAATCGAGTAAAGCAAAGTGCAGATTCTGTACACTATACAATATATTTTTTGTCGGTTTTGCGGTTACGGCAGTAGCACATTATTCCATTACACTTCTGACACTGTCTGTGTATGACCAAGGAAAAGTGCTTATAAGCACAAAACCCACATTTTCCCAACGCTTTGTTTAAACAAACTGGTTTTCGCTGTGTAGTCTGTACATTTGAGACTGCAAACGTGTGCGGAAGTCCTTCTTGCCTGAGTTTGAACGATCGTACTGCGATTAAGTTACGTAACCCATATCCGCTGTTCAAACAAAACGTGTGTGCCTGCCGACTTTCAAGTTCAAGGCAAACATTACTTTGTATAATGCAAGTCATTCTGCCTAATCGTATCGTGTCACCTAGCCGACGGAAGTTAGCATAACTTGTGCACATAAGAAAACACACAGCGCATCAGCTGTTCAGTCTAGCTGCAGCGCTTTGCCTATCGCCGACTATTCTTGTTCTCGACATTTCCATGCATAATATTGTACAATAATGGATCGTTGGCGAGGACGCACAGCGCTGGTGACCGGCGCCTCATCCGGCATCGGTTTGGCCACAGCGGAAGCTCTGGCTAAATTGGGAGTGAATGTGGTCGGCTGCGCACGCAACCTGGAGAAAATCAACGTAATTAACCTTGTTCCGCTTTCAACCGGTCTATTAAATAATCAAGTCGTTTGAAATTACAGGATTTAAAGAACATCCCCCCAAAGGGCGCTGGCAGTGTTCAGGCCATCGCGTGCGATATCACCAAGGAGGAGGACATTAAGCGCATGTTTGATGAGATTGATAAAACCTACAAGCATGTGGACATTCTGGTTAATAACGCCGGCGTGGCGAAGACCGATACGTTGGCCGAAGGAACAACCGAAGGGTGGCGTGCCATGATGTATGTTGTATACTTTATCAGTCGCCCAGTCAATGTATGTACAAAGTTTGAGACTCTTTGCAGGTGAATATTATGGGACTGTCCATTTGTGCCCGTGAGGCGCCACGTTTGATGGCCAAGAACAAAGTTGCGGATGGACACATTATTAACGTCAATAGGTACACAAACCTGTTACCTGACTGTTTAATAACAAACCTGTTACCTGACTGTTTAATAACAAACCTGTTACCTGAGTGTAGGATATCTATACCTTCGATTTAGCCTCTATGGAGCTAGATATGCTTCAAGGTTTAAGAAGCTGGTTACCATATATGGCACACTACCAGTTTTGTTTTAACAAGTTGTTATATTCATCTTGTTGCCGAATATCTTAGAGCAGTTTCCTGTTATTCTGACAAGCTTATGCTGTAGCTCTTTTTTTCCCTGCAGTATGGCTGGCCACGAAGTTCCTCCATAGCCCACAGCACATTTCTATTCGTCCACCAAGCACATGGTCCTCGCCCTCACCGAGTACCTCTACCGCGAAGTGAATGGCATTTCTCCAGAAATCCGTGTTACGGTAAGTTTGCTTAGCTTACAGTGTAATGTAGCCAGATCAATATATAACGGCTGGACGCTGCAGAGCATCAGTCCCGGTGCGGTAGCCACGGATTTTGGTAACCGATGGATTGGATACGATAAGTTCGCGAACTGGACTTTCAGTATCTTCAAAGCCAGGACGTTGCTGATGCTGTTATCTGCGTTGTCGGTGTTCCAACACACGTCTGTATCAAGGAGCTGATCATTGCGCCCACTGAAAAGCCTGGCGTATAATTTAGCATGGATATGTATGCATCCCAGCTTCTGATCGGTCGCTCCTTTGTGTTCGAGCGAAGTTGCAGACCTTCTAGAGATGTATTTGTATTTATTTTCTTAGCTGGTTTATCTGACAAGCATGGACCTAGTGTCGCAGCCGCGATTGATCGTTATATATACAATGCTAGTTTATCGCAAAAGGACAAATTAAAGTCAGACGGAATAATCACAACCGGCTACGTGCCAGCAGACGCACAAGTATGTGTATTCTGCAACAACTATGAACGTCTCCAACGAGACTGAAACAACATTCATACGTATCTGTACATAAACGGTGAAGCTGCGCTGACAATCGTGTATCACTGATAGAGTCGGCAGATCAAGACTCAGAATGAATGTTAACCGTATACAAGTAACACAACCAGTGTAGAAATGACATGCGTTTTGTCGTTTTACCCATTTTTAAAGCCAGAGCGTTAATATCTGTATGTCGAGTTTGGTATAAAGACTCAAATCAATGGATCGTTGGATCGATAAATCGGCACTGGTTACGGTCGCTTCCACTTGGTCTCTTTGCCGGATTTTGCCTAGTGCCAGCCACACAATACGCACACTATTGAACTAGACGGCATCGGCTGTGGGAATTTCAGTCTGTTCTGTTATCGCTATTATTATCGTATTATTACTATGCGTTCGTTTCTGATTCTCTAAGATCACCTTCACTGCCAAGAGGGTGCTTGCGCTGAAGCGTTTGTAACTATAATACGTTAACAAATTCATCACGAATCCGATGCCAAAAATATATATGAAAGATCAGCAGAAGAAAGATTTTCGAAGACCGTTTTTGCTGATCGTCTATATGTGATAGCTCTTGACGGGTTGAAGTACCAGTGCCGCTACAAGTACAGTAACAGTACCACTCTCCAAACCGATACCGTTTATTGTACGTGTCATGAGTAAGCCATATTTAAAAAAAAACATTTGACTGATCCAAAACTTACTCGAAAAGGTTGTTGCAACAGATTTCGGTTGCTACGAGTTGTTAAGAAAATCTCCAGTTACCAGTTGGTTTTTGGCAACAGACGTGGATTTCCCTGTGACTTTAAAAAAACTTTTACTTGGTCCTAAAGGAAAGGTGGGTGTGCCTATATAATTAAGGAGCTTAGCGCTGTATCTAGTCATACCGCAGACTGATTTGTTAACAACATCCCTAAATAACTTCAAGCCTAATACATGCTTTTATGATAACCTGAGCGGGGTCTTTTCTTTCGCAAATAGAACGCTACGCGGCATTGTAGACATCTGGTAAGTGCTAACTGTAAGCGCGTTGTGTACTAGAAGCAAATGCGCGCAAGCAGATTTCAAACCATAATATTTATGCATACTTGGAAACAGACATAATAAATCCAACCAGAAAACTTTTGATTCAACTTCGCGTTTTTCGGAAGTAACGTCGCATTTTTTATCGTAGTCTCAAAGGATCACAAATTGATAGCCGAAACAATTGAGTTCGTTGATCTAGTGCACTGAGACGGCTTTCTGTCAACTTTGCTATTCAACTTGCAAGATACAATATGTTTCAGCTGAAATGATAACCGTTGCAGCTATCGGCCTTTTGCATGAGATAAAACCCTTTCTCTACTGACAATTAACAATCGGACGTAAGGGCTTTGGAGCACAAAAGACAGGCTTACCCTGGTACTGGTCATGTGCTTATTGGTGCAGATATAAGGCTTTCGAGGCAATGGAGTGTGATATGTAGTAACGGTTTATTCAAAACTGCATGTAAATTTCTTCCAGAATGCGTACAGCCTTGTGTATAGTCAGCTCTCTCTGTGTGTTTCAGTGCTTGAATGTCACACCTGCCAAAGCTATTGTTAACGGGTCTGCGGCAGAGCGCGATGACGTGCCGTTTATGGTCGGAGTTGTCTCCGAAGTAAACCCAGCATTTCTGCGGCATATGTGCGGTGGATATATTGTAAGTTTTAGAAAGCAGAAACAATTACGTCTGTTAAGCTTTCTGGCTGTGCTACGTTTTCTAGGAATAGGGCGTGAAGCTAAACCGTTCGGTTTCTGTAATCTTTTTGGTCACAAGCTAGTTCAAAAACAATTGTATTGAGATCTAAATCTTCTGTTCGAATAAAAATTAAAACCGCAAGCACACCTAGCGAACATTTTCTCAAAATTACCGCAACCAGCGAATGTTGCAAGTACACATGACCAACAGCGTTTCTGAACGTTACGTGCACCAGCGGTATTTTTACTCGCAGATTTCACCGAACTGGATCGTGACGGCTGCGCACTGTTGTGCCTTCTGCCGCAATACAAGAAACCGGACATTAGCGAGGTGCCGCGTTATAGTGGGCGCAGTGCAGTTTACATGGGACAGGGTCCGAGCACACTCAAAAATATTGGACATTCAATACATTGCAATTCATGAGCATTTTCCGTTTCCCGTGAAGAAACGGAAGCCGAGCTCTTACGACATTTGTTTAATAAAAACCGTTCAGGTTAGTTTGGAAGTCTGTACCTTAGGGACTAGGGCAATGTTTATTTATTTCCAGGCAATAGAGTATAGCGAGGATGTCCAAGCAATCTGCTTTCCCGACCTGACAACCATGACGACAGACCGCTGTACAATATACGGCTGGGGCATGACGACGTGCAATCCAGACGACGGTTTTTCACAAGTGGATGATGGAGACCGAGACGACGAAATTTCAAACCGGATTACGGACTACAACGCCAGCTTTAACCGCTACATTCCGTATATTAAAGCCTTCTCGGCTACATTAAATCAACTGCCGGTTACTAAGCTTGAAGATGCAGTCTGCCACAGCGAGTATCAATTTCACAGCAATTTTTCATGTGCCATGTCCGCCAACGATACAGGACCATTCACCTGTGACAGTGGAGGACCCCTTGTGTGCGCAGGTTCGGACGGCATGACCTACGCCATGGGACACTATGTAGCTGGGTAATAAGCAGGGAGCTGAAATGATGTTCAAAGCGTTCCTAACCGGTGACTTGTACGTATTTTTTAGTATGTGCAGTCCGAAGATGTTCCCGGGCGCTTACCTGAACAATCCACGTTTCAAAGCGTGGGTCACGCCCAGGATCTTCCCACAGATACTAAATATTGATTGCATGCATAACCCGCTTCGTGCAGATGAATTGAAGCAACCTCTTCCCCATGAACCCGGTATCGTCCTTCCACTAGTCACGTGTTTGGCCGTGTTAATAAGTTGCATAATTGGGATCTTCTATTTTGGTTGTCGCCGCAGTCGCCACGTCGGTGAGCGGAATAGGGTGAGCTCTCGCACACCAACAGTTTGTATGCGTAATCTGCATTCAGTTACAACAGAAAGAATGTTGTAACTCGTTTCGACAATTACTAAATAAAAATCTGACCGGCATTTTCTTCCTCTTGGGTATTTCGCGGTGAAGGTACAAGCACAAGCTAACTCCAGAATTGCGTATATACGTCCATGAATCAGTGTAGCTGCAATAAGAGCCTGCATATACAGCTAGCTGAAAGATACCTGTTAAAGAGAACACAGTGGTCCGGTTTTTGACTTTGGGTCGCTCTAGCTTCCAGCGCGTGTAATCTAAAATTTGTTAAACATGATAACAATCAACCGTACCTGGAAACAAATGAGAAAAGCACCTCCAAAAGACCAGATCCATGTGATCAACTTATTGCACATCGGAAAATGCAAAAACTGGATATGGACAGCTCGACAACCGAGCAACGCGAGCGTATTTTTATATGGTGCTTGTAGTGGCAAGAGCAACGGTTAGCGGAGGTCTGGGGCGCAGGCTGCGCAGCCCCCCGATAGAGCAATCCAGAAACTCCGTGAATCTCCGTTTAACTTAGAAGTCTACGGCAATTACAGGGAAAACATTGGTCGTACGGTTTTCGGGTTCTACGTGTAACATAGACGTCTATGGTAAGTACATGCCAGAAGTACAATTCGTAAGGGGGGTACCCGGGTACTTGCTTTCTCGGGTTCTTAGTTTAACATACAAATCTATGGCAGGTACAGGGCAAAAATACGATCCATAACGGTGAGTACCCGAGCACTTGGGTTTTCGGGTTCTCAGTTTAACACAGAAGTTTATGGCAAGTACAAGCCGAAAGTACAACGTACATGGATACGTTGTTTAACATGAAAGTGAGTGGTCAAAGTTGGGCTATTGTGACGAGAGAAGCGGAGTACTCGGGTACTTGGGTAATTGAGTACGCAGTTTAACATAGAAGTGAGTGGTCAAAGCTGGACTCTTGTGACGAGAGAACCGGAGTATTGGTGTTTCTGGTTCACCGTTTAGAACAGAAGTCATTGGCAAGTGCAGGCCAAAAGTACGGCTCGTAACAGGGAGTACTTGGGATCTCGAGTTCTCAAGCACGCCTTTTAACATAGAAGTGGATGGGCAAAGTTGCGCTCCTGTGACGAGTGAACCGGCGTACCTGGGTACTTGGTTTCTGGGGGTTTCAGGAACGCTGTTACGCATAGAAGTGATTGGGCAAGGTTAAGCTCCTGCAGCAAAAGAACCGGAGTACCTGGGTACCCAGCTTGGGTTCTTGGGTGCTCCGGTAAGCTGCTTAATCTAGAAGTCAATATAAATAGCTGCGCTTCCATGACGAGCGAACCGGAGCCCCAGGTTCGTGAATGCGCCGTTTAACATGGAAGTGAGTGGTTAAAGTTGGCTCATGTGACAAAAGAACCGGAGGACTCTGGTACTTGGATGCTCGAGTACGCCGTTTAACATAGAAGTGAACGCGCAAAGTTGGGCTCCTGTGACGTGAGAACCTAACATAATAATGAACGCGTAAACTTGTGCTCCTGTGACCAGAGAACCGGAGTCCCCGAGTTCTTGGGGACGCCGTTTAACATGAAAATGAGTGGTCAAAGTTGGGCTCCTGTGACGAGAGAACCGGAGCACCTTGCTGCTTGGAAACTCGAGTACACCATTTAACATAGAAACGAAGGAGCAAAGTTGGGCTCCTGTGCCGAGAGAAGCGGAATACTCTGGTGCTTGGATAATCGGGTACGTCGTTTAACATAAAACTGAATGCGCAAAGTTGGGCTCCTATACCGCAAGAATTGGAGAATTTGACTATTTGGGTGAGCCGTTTAATCTAGTAGCGAATGGGCAATGCTGGACTGCCGTGACAAGAGAACTGGCGTACCTGGGTACTTGGGTCCTCGGGTTCTCGGTTAGCCGTTTAATTTAGAAGGGAACAAACAGAGCGGAGCTCCCGTGACGAGAGTACTGGAGGTACGGGTTTGTGAATACCCCGTTTAATTTAAAAGTGGTCGGGAAAAATTGGGCTCCTGTGACGAGTTAACCGGAGTACTTGGGTTTTCGGGTTCACCTTTTAGAATAGAAGTCTATGGCAAGCACACGCCAAAAGTACTGTTCGTAACGAGGAGTAGCCGTGTACTTCGATTCTCGGGTAATCTGTTTAACGTAGAAGTCTATGGCAAGTACAGGCCAAAAGTACGGTTCGTAACGAGAGTACCCTGGTACTTGGGTTTTCGGGTTCTCCGTTTAAGGGAATCAATCGACGGTAGAACATCAATAATCAGTCGCTGTTTGCGCTCTGCGCATACGCCTAACAGCCATATTCATGCTGATAAAGTTGTATAATGCATTGTATCATACGTTGCAACATCGGCTACGGTGAACCATCATTGCAAAAAACAATTTATAATGCATTATTTTCGCGAATTATCTTGTTTTTGCCTGCAATAGGTGAAAATCCGACAAAAAACTATAAAATAGAGTATAACTTTCTGCATGGTTTGCACACATTCCAGTGCGGCGAGCTGGGAAAATAAATTTTTTCTTCATAAAAATATGAAACAACCGAAATCTCGGACGCGCGTCTTACCGTGTCTTAGCTTGATACAAGGCAGTTTCCTAATCGCCGCACAAGATTATGTTCTAACTGTCGAGCAAATTTTGCTCTATATTACCGATTGTTTGTTATGGAAATACAATGTTCGGCAATGAAGTAGATAATTGTCAAAAGTTTGCAAAAAAGTTTTCACTAGAGCGCTCAGGCCGCTAAACTAGCGCACGGGCTGTTTGACACAAACGAGAGAAAAACCATTTCGGACCGCAGCCCAGCGGACCCAGCTGACCAGGCCAGCTCAGACTGTTATTTAGAACGTAAGGCACTGCAATAAACTGCAAATTAGTGTTTCAGGTGTGTTTCTTGTAATTAACGTTCATTGGCTGATGATTACTTTCTTTTGTTATTCCTGGTTGTTATTCAGTTCACTGGAACATACCAGTCGTCGAGATTGGACCAGCTCAAATGCGCAGTTAAGTTTATTGGAGTTTATTGTAATACACTAACCTTACATGGCACATGAATCATACGTACAGTTTTCACAACTTCTTAAAGAGTATTAAAAAATTTTGAGCCAAAGTCGCTCGTAATATATAAAGAATACCAGCCCTTCTATGACAAGCTAACTTCATATGTGATGTCCAATTTTTTACCATTATTCGAAAGGTGTACGCACACATATGAGGAAAAGGTACGCACGATGTAACGATGCACAAACAGACAGCATAGTTTTAGACACCAATAAAAATGAAGACAGCTATTCCAACCAGTTCATGGAGCGAATAATTTCCATGGTGATCACAATTTCTCCGGTCGGCACACTTGATTGCTAGCCAAAGGGGTTGCCGATGTATTGATACACAGCTTTCGGGTAAATCAACGGAGGTGGCGATTCATTTTCCTCCTATTGAATTTGACCGCACGTTCCACGTAGTTACAAACAAAACACCCGTGAAGTAATACAATAGCAAACATCAGAAAAAATTGCGATTGCTTCTAATCGTAATTTTAAAATCTAACGCAGAAGTATCTAAAGCTATTACCGTATTTTACCAGTAAATTATAAACAACTACAGGAAATATCAGTGTTCACCTATTGTTAACTGATGATACTAAACTGCATCCAGATATGGGCTGATTAACCTGAACATCTCCTCCGCTTTACGAAATCCGAAAGATTGAACAAAAGAAATTACACTTGGTCATTGAGGATAGGAAATTATTCGGAAATCACTGAATGGATTTGCAGTAAACCAAAACGAATCATTTTTATGCGATTTATAAATATAAAACAACCAGTTTATAACCAAAGCTACGGTACAACGTACGCATATACGTATATACTGGTATGACACTTACCAAAATCTGCCGACTAATCCGCGAATAAATGGCAAAGCGCACGCCGTCACCAGTTTTGCCGGAAGCGGCCTTCTTAATGTACTCTTCCAGACGTTTTGGAAGCATCCTAATGGCAGTTATCAGCAACGTGTAGTGGATGTTCGTAATGTCGAAATAAACTCAATCCAAGCTCGAAATATAGATGGTCGAAAAAGCTCAAAGCGAAAAAGTGTGCATCTTCAGGATTAAGCTCCTTTATATACGGCAAGCGTAAACCGTAAACAGGTCACAATTGGTTTGTCATTGGTTTACATAGTGGTATCGTGTTCATTTGTCACGGCGACTGATTGTTTTATACGATGCAATTCCTGCTTATGGTAATAAGCGGTTGTCTGAATAAACTGAACCGTAACTTTTGAATGCCTTTTACTTCACTTGAGACGGTTGAATGCAAGCCACATAGAATCAAAAACAGGTAATCTGCGCAAAATTATTTTCAGAGAACGTTTCTCTAACACACACACACACAGCATTCCTTTGTAACATCGTGGCAAGTTTATACGTCATATGCTCCAGCCTTATATTCTTCATCTTTCTTGATAATTTTATTGTTAATTGAATCCCTCACGGCGGCGCGCTTTTTTAGAGAAACAGCGGTTAGCACAACGGGAATAGCCATTTGATTGACCGGCAGCTCAGGTGCCGTACCATCTTCGACTGCCGGAAATAGGTCATCTTCGTCAAAGTTCAGCTTTAGCGGCAGCGCATTGGGAATACCGTGAAGTTTCCCTTTGTCTTCGATTTAGTGTACAATAAAACCTGTGACTTTGAACACTCGCGTACTTTGAACAAGCTGCTACATTGAACGCGTTCAATGGAACCGGCGCGTCCCGTAGACTATAACACAGGGGGGACCCTTTGTACACTGAACACCCTTGTAAGGTGTACATTGAACATTTCCCGTGTCACGGGCACGGTAAAACCGCACTCTGTGAATTGAACAAATACATAAAAAGTGCATTTTTTGCGCAAAATCATCTTCTATCTGCCTCAAAATACGTTCTTTGTACAAATTACTTGATCGAAGAACCAGAAGCGTCTACCGCAAGCGATAAACCAAAGAGCAACACTCTCGCGTTTCGATCAAGCGGTATAAGCTTCTAGGAATTGCTTCAGAATCAGTTTCGTTACATTAGATAGTCATTTTTAATTGGCGGTTGCCCGGAGAACAAGTGTCGGCATATCGAAGATTCAATATGCACAGAACTTCTCGCGTTTAACACGTAAAACAGCAATATTCATCACATATTAGCGCAACATTTTAACAGTATTCATTAGAACAGAATATGTATGCAGATTGTAAATTGGTTGTTTGGGCTGTTTCACTTGAACCTTGTGGTCCTGCTCATAATTAGAAAAATATCTGGTCGGATAGCATACGGCAGTAACATCCCAGATACCCCACCTTTCAATATGTACATATGACGGCGGCTAAATTTTATCTCACCTCCATGGGGGTGGGGGGTGGGGGACATTTTGTACATTGAACACACTGCTACATTGAACAAAAACGCTGGAACGGCGAGTGTTCAATATACACAAGTTTTACTGTATTTTCGCGTTTTTTGCAGCTTTCTTGGTGGCACTTTGAGTTTCTCTCCTGACATCGTCACCATCTGATAACATCTGTGTCCCGGGTGGTAAATCAGGTTTCATTGCCTGATAAAGGGCACTTAAGTATCCAACGACCCATCATTCCATAGACAAGGGGCGATGTCTTTCGCGAATCGTACGGTGTGAGTTCCAACAAAAAAAGGCTGTAAAGACAAACATTCACAAGAACATTCATTCTTCAACCTGATAAGTCACTGCACTACAATTTCGTGGTACTGTACAAGTGCCTACTGTACAATAAAACAATATCTACCTTTGAAGAGAATCGCCACACTCGGCTGTGAAAGGCCTTGTTCCGGGATGTTTTATAATTGTGCAGTAGCTTCTTCAGATACTCGGGCTTCGTGGTCTCTTCAAAGACGTTATAAATTAACTGCATCACTTCCGGTTGGACACGTTCCCCGGGGACGTATTCCTTTTTCTCATGGAACGACTTATAAAACGTACACTAGGTACCAGCATTAGCAGGGCAGTGCCTGCAAAGATGCAACATTTAATTAAAAATGGTGATGAGCGCATTCTGAGGGACAAAAGCTTTTTTTATCTTGTGTCGAACTACCTGCTTACTGTAGCGATTTTACTACGCTCTATGTAATGTGGACGGTTACGGCGTTAGTATTCGCGATGCAAACAGCCTGGCACGTTAAAAACGTATAAAGGTTGCGAAATGATATATTTGGTTGACATACAGTAAAACCTGTTATAACGTTAACCTTAAGGCCGAGTAACAAGTAGCTGGGTCGTGCTGCGGCGGAGCGTGCCGCGTCAACACGTAACAGTGTTAAACTATAAAAACAACATTAGCATATGCTGAAATGAATGTTCTACATCAGACTTAGCTTAATTCATTAATAACTATTAAACTTTAAATACAGCATGACTTTAAATTCAAAAATTTAAAGAAAAATTTCTGCAACATACGCTCAGCCAAAAAATTATATAGAAACGCTTTTACGTCCCTAGTGGTATACCAAACTTATCTCTAGAACGAATTTTGAAAATACTATCTTTTGAAAAAGTAAAAAATTAAAAATAGTGTAGGGGGGACATCGGGGGTACAACCTCTACTGTTTTTGGCCTGTTGCAACGATAGTTGTTACAATATCGAGATTTCCTTCGACAGATAAGGTTATAATGTAAAATTATTAATTTAGGGATGCTTTGCTTAATTTTGCTATATTTTGGTAATTTGTTGTGGAGTTAAACTTGAGTGTTTACCGCACGCGTTCAAAGTTAGAGCGAACTGACGGTTGCAAAGCCGGTACTGAGAGGACAGAGCATGCGCCGTATGTAAGAAACGGCGGCAGTTCCACTTGCTGGAACGAGAGAGAGAGCGGCAGCCAGCGCACTGTCGCTTGACCGCACCACCGCCGGCTCGCCGCTAAAGCAACTTACCGCCCGCTCGCCGCCAAAGCAACCTTGCCGGCTGCACTACATAAACGCGCCAAGGAAAGCAACGCAACCTGACATATTTTGTTCAGGATCCAGGATTCAGGATGTTCAGGGGGGGGGGCTTCTTTATAACGCTACCTGTTCATAACGATAACGTTCACTTTTCCAAAAACGCCACAAAGCTTTATCCATAAGCTTTATCCCTGAAGTTAACGTGGAAGCCAAAACTTTCAGGCAGATCCGGTTCACGTATTCATTCATTGGTAAAGTGCGGGATATTTTATATATATATATTTAACCAATAAGACTTAAACTACTCTTGATCGCTTTTTCGCGAATTAGTGTCGGTCACCAGTTTACTCCTGCTGTTGTCTCTATGCATGTATCCTGTATAAACAAAACAGCTATTGCAGGATGCTAGCGTTGACTTACAAGTTAGTTATCGTGATATGTATAACATGTCAAAGAACAGGCCGCCGCACCCCCCCCCCCCCCCACCCCGTTTTTTGTGCACCACTAAGGGCAGCTCTTCCCTATAATGTTCAATTTTAAAAATAACGTTCGGAAATCGAGGAACGGAGGTGCACGTTATCCACAGGTTTTACTGTACATCTGCTATATAGCTGCCGTATCGGGATCCGTACAGTTTTGTGCGCTATTGTCATAACCTACATTTTATAACTTTCATAACTTGCGCCGGTGCTGTGTGACACGGTGCTAAATATGTGCTGAATACATGTTATTCTATTTCGGCTGGGTAAACTTTTCGGTGCGAAATGCATTTCGCCCAGTCTAAGTATTCGAAAACTGTCACAGTATCAGTAGAACGTACACTATTTAAATCATTTTTATTTTTTCGGCTTATGAATTACATCGTCCATATATGCTATTAGCACGATTGTCATAACCGAGAAACTGTAAGAAATGCGATTTCGAGTTCTACTGTGATATTGAGTTTTCAGTGCTATCTACGTATGTACGTCTAGCTAGATCTTGACTCATGTTGCGTTACTTGACATTCGTATGTGCTGAATCGTGTAAAAATGTTACTCGCGTTTTGCTGATATCGCGACACAAATGCGCTGTAATAATGTAAAAGACATTTCGCAGCACTTTTCGGAAACGAGTTCCAGAAAATTTTTTGGTTCAGTATTTCTGCCTTACTTCGAGCAGTGTAGCCAGCTGGCTGCAGTCAATGCATGATGTAAAACCATCGTGCAGCATTATGTGTGCTAAACTCATTTCTGCTAACGATATTGCATTTCGTATTTCGAACAAGTGTACCTCAAGCGGGTGTATCGAAAAGGGGGCGACCACGGACGTGGTTGTGGTTGACTGCAATCGTGGTTCCGGGTGACCTTTGTGGTTGACCGTGGTTGTGGTTTCTTGTAACCTTTGTGGTTACTGGTGGTCGACCGTGGCCGTGGTCGATTGTGTTTGACTGCTCGCAGTTCAGTGTTCACTGTTCAGCATGGCGGATACTGGGATTTGTGTATGATTGAATCTGTGTATAGCCTTGCTGTTAATTATTGAAATTATTGAATCTGGACTCTGGAGTCGTCATGCTGGGTTTTCGCCAATCATTTTGAATTTAATTCAGCACTACTTCGAGGTTTTTGCTGTTTCTGCCACATGGAGTGTACGTTAACGCTGTTTCTACCGCCCCGCTGCCGGTGCTGCCGAACGGGCACTGCAAGTGCAGACGCAGTCGCTGAATGGCGAGACTGAAACAGACAGAACTCATATAGGAGCTCAGAGAGGCTTGTCTGTTTCAGTCTCACTATGGTCGCTGCTCAGTAAATCAGTGACAGGGACTGGTAGAAACATGGTTACGTATAGCGTAAGTGGCAGAAACAACAAAAACCTCGAAGTACTGATAATGTGACACAACGACGTTGTGTTCTCTGACAGTCTTCTCAGTTTACGATTTACATCGATGCGCTTACATGTTGAAGAATATGGCGGAACGAGACTGGGGCTACTGCAGCAATGCAGAAATGGATTGCTACGTGCTAGCCAAAAATTGTGAGACGCTTGCACAGAAGAATTAGCACTATTGTGTGCCTGCTTTCAGTAACTAGCAACTGTATACAGTATACGGTTCGCAAAGTTTGCAACCCCAAAGAATGCTCACTAAAGCAGGTCTATTGCAGAATACTTGCTAAGGAAAAACTCAATAACCGACCTACGATCTGATCTTGCAATAAGCGCGTTCGAGTTTAAACAATTCACCGCCCGTGCATTCACAGCGGTTAGAACTGAACGTTCAGCGCACGATAACGAGTGGGAGGGAAGACTTTTGCCTTGTGTTACAGAACTAGCCAACCCTGAAAACAGTACTCTGATAAAAAAGCGGGAATTATTCAGCTTTGAATATAGCCAAGTTTCAACGTCACTGACTTGGTAGTGCATTCAGATGCATGATGGGTTCGAGTCCTCGCTGTTATCAACGGATTTTAAAGTAAAGCTATCAGCGTTTCTGCTTAGCAATACGTAACAACGCAGGGAATCCGATAATATATACTCGTTTAAACTCACTTCGTTTGTTTGCGTTGGGATGCTATATTTCTTCTGCCATCATTTCTGCGTACTTTGTAAGAAGTGCGTTCTGGCTTTTAGTCGGCATAGCGATGCTTACCGACGCAAAGTCATCTTTTCTTCGTGTTTGGCTCAAAACCATACGACAATTTGTTGTTAAAGGGCTTTAATTAATAAGGGATAGCGGCCAGTCAGTTTCACGCACCACGCTAGGTAGGTTACCGGATGATCCGGATCCACTATCCCAGAATGCTCCGTGCAAGTTTCAAAATAGTGATTGCTGAAATGCTGTGTACTACTCAACCACAATCGACCACAGCCACGGTCGGCCACCAGTAACCACAGAGGTCACTAGAAACCATAACCACGGTCGACCACAAAGGTCACCGGAAACCACGACCACAGTTGGCCACAACCTCGTCCGTGGTCGCCACCTTTTCGATACACCCACCGCAAGCGATATAGGCTTACTATACGTAGGCTAATTAGAGCGTTTTTCGATTTGGTTTGCTGGTTGGTACTAGATGTCTAAATATCTTATACATTGACTACAAGCTCTGCAAACAGAAAGATATGGGTTTACATAAACAATATTCAGTAAAGACAGCTTATGTGTTACAGATGCAAAAATTTCTGAATTTTTCATCTACAAATGACAAAAAAATTATTTAATCTGATTATAGCTACTCGCTAAATTTTTGGCGAGTAGTTCATATACCGGCACAGCACTGCAACACACAATGCAGATAAAATTCAACAACGTGTAAAGATATACAATCTTAACCATACAAATGATTTAGAAAACCAGTACCACTATGCAAGCACAGTATAATTTTGGCAGAACGCAACCGGAAATGAATACACCTACAGTCGAGGCCTTAACAATAAATTTTATGATTTATTTCTACACCGGCCAGCGCATTACTGTGCGACGAGATCAGCGAACGAAATCTGCACTGTACGCAACGGTTTATTTAACGATCCTAATGTTGTCATTGTATACAATTTTTGATGAACAGAGTAAAACAATATTTTTTATGCTTAAATTATGCACAGTACTGTTCGTGACGTACCTTAAAATAGTTTTGTGCTGCTTTGATTATTACAAGCCACAGCGACGCTTCGCGTCGCCAGGCTTGGCTTTCAAGTTTTTGCTATGTGGTTGACTATTTTTGTACCCTTTGTTTGAGGGTTGTGTTGCCGTATGGCAAACTGTATGGCAAAAAACATTTTTTTTATTTTTTGGCTATGATAAGTACCGCTCGCTTTTGTTCTTCTACTCCCATGTTACCTACAGTTCTACTATGCTTTCTTTAATGTATTTAGAATTAAGATTACATTATTAAATTTATTGATATTAATTGATCGAAAATACTTTTAAGATCATTTTTCCGATTAGTTTTAAGATTACTTTTCAGATTAATTTTAAGATTACTTTTAAGATTACTTTAAAGATTAATCTTAAGATTACTTTTACGACTAATTTTACGACTACTTTTACGATCACTTTTACGATTACTTTTACGAATACTTTTACAATTACTTTTTACTTTTAGGATTACTTTTAAGATTTTTCAGACTAGTTTTAAGATAACTTTTCAGCTTAATTTTAAGATTACTTTTCAGATTACTTTTACGATTACTTTTACGATTACTTTCAAGATTACTTTCAAGAATGCTTTAAAGATTACTTTAAAGATTACTTTTAAGATTAGTTTTACAATTAATTTTAGGATTAGTTTTAAGATTTATTTTAAGATGAATTATAAGATTAATTTTGAGATTAATTTTAAGACTAATTTTAAGACTAATTTTAAGATTAATTTTGAGAATAATTTTAAGACTAATTTTAAGATTAATTTTAAGGTTGATTTTAAGGTTAATTTTAAGATTAATTTTAAGATTATTTTAAGATTAGTTTTAAGCATAATTTTAAACTTAATTTTAAGATTAATTTTCGTAGTTAATTTTAAGACTGGTTTCTGTGATTAATTTAGGATTAAGTTTATGATTAATTTTGTGGTTAAGTTTATGATTAATTTTATGAATAATTTTATGAATAACTTTATGATTAATTCTATGGTTAATTTTATGATTAATTTTGTGATTAATTTCTTTGTTTTGGTGTGAGCGGTTAAAGAATAACTACACGTTTCCTGATCTGGCACAGCCTAAATAGGTCCAAATACCCAGCAGTAGTCGACAATAATATTGATAGTTATGCAGTTTTCAGAAAATTAAAAATTTAAGATCGGAAACCTGCAACCAAAATCGCATGTTGGCCTAATATCCACTGTCAAGCACTGTTTTAAGATGTTATGGCCATTTTTTAAGCTAACGGCCTTATTAAAGAGTAATTTGGCTCAAACGTTTTCAGAATTTAGGACTCTACGGAAACCATAATTAATTCGTCACTTTAATTAATCAATTCGTTGATTTACCTATTTCATAAGTCGTTTATTTCTTTCTTCATACGCCGTTTATCACTACCAGTAGTTACGTATATCTACCCCACGAATATTCCTGATTCCAAACCGGTATCAGGAATAATTACAGAGTATAGGTATTCTAAATTGTCGCATTTAGAATGCAGGCTTCGGAGGCCGTTTACGTTTCGAATTCCGAAAGCTAATCCACAGCAATCAGTGCGATGAGTAAATGGAATTACGTATACCGGAATATGTCGTTCTGCTCCTACGTTGTTGCTAGGTTCGTGTGTATTGGGAAGGGCGAAGTGGAAAGAGATCCAAACAGCATGCGGCACTCGGTGTCTGCACTTTCTGCAGTTTCTTATACGGGCAAGGTTTTCAGTTCTAGGAAACAGCAATGAAAGCTGCATGTCGGCCTCGCTCTCTCTTTGCCCCTCTTTTCAGGTATTTGTTAATCACACGCTTTGAGGTGTAATTTGGCGCACCGTGTTTCAGGGATTATGATTTAAAGCCAAATTGGGCGCGGCACCCGGTACCGAAACGTTCGCTGTTTTTGGCTGATTAAAAATCACAGCTTTGAAAAACCGAAATCAGAACCCCATGTCGGCCTAATCTCCACTGTCCTACATTTTTTGAGATATTTTGTGAATTTTTTAAGCAAACGGGTAAAGAGTAATTTGGCCCCAACTTTTCAGGATTTAGGATTAAGAGTTACAAGGCCCAGCTCGGCCTCCGGACTCGCTGGGCACACGGAGAACTGCTTAGAGTTTGGCACACGTGGACTTCCAAATATCTATTTTTGAGGGCGGTTTCCCTGCATGACGTTTCCCATTAAAATGAAGAAGCAGCGTTGCTCGTTAACAGATCATGTTTGTGCACAAAAACCAAGCTAAAACGTTTACTGCTTTGAACTTGACATATGTTTACCATATGCAGCCTCAAATGCTTGACTGGTTTTGGTGCTACGCAACGGTCAAGCCCAGCCAAATCGTGAGTTGTTTCGTATTGTGTATGGATTAGTAAGTTCGTTTTTAAATTTGTACTAAATCTTCGAAAATGAGATTATGTACCAATTTCTGAAGGCACAAAATCATCACTCTGTGTGTCAACATATTATACATCAACATACTGACTTTTGTAGGTATTCTCTCAGCGGACTTTCAGTGCACTATCACAGTTTCCAGTGATCTTTAAATATTCTGTATTTCCCTATGTGTAGTGAGATAAAATTGCGCTTCGTTTGCTTTGCTGTACGTCGTTCGGGTCAGTTTAGCAGTCGCTTGTACATGCATGTAGTAACTCCATTCAATCTCCCCGGGTTGCGCTTACGTAAGTGGTTATTTTGCAAGTATTCAAGCTTTTCAGAAGTTCGGAGTAAAACGATGTCAGTTTCTGTGTTTACTGAAACGATCATAACTCCCTCCTTTCATAATTGCAATTAAAAATCTTTGTTGTATGAACTTTTATATATAACTAAGGATTTTCTTCATCTTCATGTATTCAGCTAAACGTACTATGTACGTCAGAAGTCACCAATTTCATCGTATCACTGTTACACTGCTCTTTGATCGCACTCTGTTCAATATATTGTATCTCTAACGTTTCCTCAATCTTTGGTACGGGATTTAAATGTGTTATCTAAAAAATTGCACGCGTAATACACGCACGGCGTGTTTAGCGGTTGTTAGACTTATGGCACACTGGAAATGTGTTTAGTGAGTACTGAGCTTACTTAATCCAAACAAAGCTATGCAAGTCGGCGTACGGAGCGAACGCCATGTCGTTTTCGGCCAAACGAAGCTTAAAACCTCTAGAGAAATAGGAAACAAATTTATTGCAAAACCGAATTCGCGCAATACGCCCACGCCCATTTAACTGTTTTTATGACTCATGGCACGATGAAATCCGTTCACGAAATAGACGGCTTACTTCGTCTAACCAGGCGTGGTCTTCTTGAGACTACACTATTAAAAATGTTTTAGAACTGAGAGAAAAATTGCTAACATACCCACGGCCTTCTTAATGTTTTTCTGGCTCGCTTTGTAGCTTAGTTTTGAGAAAAGAAGCGATGCGAGTTGGAGTATAAGCTCCTACGCCCATACAACCAACTCGGTTCGAAAATCGAACGCACCGTACTTACGTGGCAGTAATTCGTCCTACGCACCGGCTGCAATATTGTTGCTGGTGGAAATGCAGCACTGCCGTACGAAGAGCTTGCCATGTCGTAATCGAAGAAACGAAGTTCAAAAATTTGTTTGAATTTACAGAAAATTTTGTTGAAAACACGAATAGCATCTTTACACCCAGGTCCATTAGGGCGTTTTTTTGACTCGTAGCACTTCACAATCTGTTAAGGTGGTACGGAGTAAAGTGTTCCGAAAAAACAGATGGTCTCTTGGAGTATAAGTTAGAATAAATAAGAGTTATAATACTGTAAGGTTTTCGGTTTCACCGTTTAGAACAGAAGTCTATGGCAAGTACAGGCCAAGAATACGGTCCCTAACGGGGAGTACTTGGGTTCTCGGGTTCCCAAGCACGCCGTTTAACATAGAAGTGAATGGGCAAAGTTGTGCTCCTGTGACGAGAGAACCAGTATACCTGTGTACTTGGTTTCTGGGGTTCTCAGGAACGCCGTAACGCACAGAAGTGAATGAGCAAAGTTGGGCTCTGCAGCAAAAGAACCGAAGTACCCGAGTACCCGGCTTCCCGGGTACGCCGATGCGTACAGAAGTGAACGATCGAACTTGGGCTTCTGTGACGAGAGAACCGGAGTATTCGGGTACTGGCTTGTCGTGTGCGCTGTTTAACATAGCCATGAATGGATAAGGTTAGGCTCCTGTGACGAGAGAACCGGCCTACCTGGATACTTGGGTTCTCTAGCGCTCAGGTAAGCCGTTTAATCAAGAAGTGAATGAGCAGAGCTGGGCTGCCGGGGGTGATGAGTAACGCGAAGGAAGGGTACACCACGGCACGAACAGGAGTAATCGGGCTCCCTGGTTCCGTGTTTAACATACAAGTCTATGGCCATGGTACAGCTGAAAAAGGGGTACGCCACGGGAAGAACCGGAGTGGTGGGAAAAGGTAGAGATTCCGCCGTATATTAGCTATCGTCTGGCTTTAGGTAGCAGTCTAGCAAATTTGAATTACGGTTGTAGATTTTTCTGATTCTATTAAGGCGATCGACAAGCCTGAACCACCCAACCCCTCAAAAGAGCACGAAACATCAAGGAGAAGCTGAGCCACAAAAATGTTTTTCCTACTTGTGTGCTGCCATCGCCCTCTACCCCAAACCTCTGCTCGATTTTCGTCAAACTATGACCTTTCCAATCGCCAAAACCAATCAAATTTTCCTGGGAAAATCCCAGCTTCCTCGTTGGCCCATGGATCCTGTCTGGTTAGTGTGCATCGACCTGACGCAACACTTGCTGGCGTCCGGGTCTTTGACCTAACTGGTATGCCTGTACCTATCTTACTGCCATGTAGTAAAGGTTGTGCTTCAGCGTCACCCCAACTTGAATTCAATGGCATGTGCTACCAGCAGTAAAGGCGAGACTCTACGCTACGTGTGGATTGCGAATTTCCTGGAACCTTCCCCCAGATGTATCATTCTTGCTGAACCATCAACTTCAGACTTGTATCATAGCTGCCGGATCATACCTTTCTTCAGCTTACCTCCGGACCACTAGCCGGATGGATTTGATGTTACCACATTCGCTAACAACTTTCAACTTCCCACCTCCAGAGTGCAACTTTTGGCAGCGTTCCAGAAGCCTGCCGGACACATCGAACCCTGCAGAGACTCGAACGACCCGGGTTCCCGTTGGGTTCCGAGGCCGTCACCCCCTTCGCGAGGGAGGTGTCGCGGTGGTGGATACCGCCTTCTCCCTACGCCACCTACATTCGTCACGATACCCCGCTTCATGTGTCTCGTTACCAAACTGCGTTGTGGCTTCGCTGTTTCGTGCTTTTTCGCGAACGTCTCGATCACATTTCCGTGATCTTCTTCAGCCTCCGTCGAGAGTGGTTGTTATTATATTATTATAACTCCCTAAACCTAAATCCTCGAAAAGAGGGTAACAGTTTGCGTTTAAACGGCTGATTCGAAAAATTCGCCAAAAATCGTTAAACATCCACCGCGCACGTTGCCAGGGGTAGACGGGATTTTTGGTTTCCAATATCAAACCTACAATTGTAAATTTGACGAAAACCTGAAGAAAATTATTTACCGGGGCATCGCGATAATATAACCAATCGATCTTCCCAGCTCATGTACTAGGCGATGGGATCACTTATTACTAGTGCTGTTGGGGCAAACTGGCTGAAATCGTCCGCTCACCATGGTAGCTTTTTCGGAAGCTGAGCAACAGATGATGCGCAGCCAATTCGTTTTCGCGTTCATGGATATTGGTCCTTGAACTATTAAAAGCAGTAGCGCATCCTCTTTTATAGATTCACACTACGCGCGCACAAAAAGAAACAGCGAAACGTACCAAAACCACATGTCAGCTGCTTTAACAGTGTGTTTGTTATGTCAGCAAAGAAACGGCAGTATAAGGACTGCTGTACTGATTTTGTATTTAACTAGGAGTACCAAAGGAATGCCGCCCTTTCTTAAACACTCAAACTGCGCGCGCAAAAGAATCGCCGCGTAACGTATAACTACTGAAGTGTCTGGTCGCTCGCCTTACTGTGTTATGTTAACGAACCAAGGAACGGTAGACTTGAGGAATACCGCACGGATTCCGCACTTCACTACCAAAGAACTACCCTGTACCGTCCTTTTTTATCGATACATGCTGCGCGCGCAAACAAAATTCCCCGCGTAACATTTATGTACAACTGTAATGAAGCCACTGGTCGCTCGCCTTGCAAGTGTATTATCTTAGAAAAAACAATAAGTTTTGGATTACTGTTTTGCATTGCTACGTTTCCATAAGATTTATCATTTGCATCTGCAGGTACTTAGCAAAAATAATTAAAGTTTGTCTGCTGTATGATTTAAAGCATAATCAGTTAAGTACTATTTTCCCTATTTTTACTTTTTGTACTTGATTCCATTTGCAGCCGTGTTTTTCTGTAGTTACTACAGTGCATATTTGCACACGAACTTCTAGAGTGATCGCAATAAACGTGCTGCACCTGGTATGACAGGAAATTAGTTACGTGTATGTACTGACTAAGGAGAAGGCCTAAAGAAATAACAGCATTACTTTCTAGTGGCTTTTTCTGGTTGCCAAGGTACCATCATGTGGTTATTGGCATAATCTGGTGCTTTGACATGACATTTGCATGTAAAACAGAATTCGAAAAAGGAACTACTGACGCATGTGTACTGTTTCCTAAAAAAATTAATTAAGCTCAATGCAGGCCGATAGCTTTCTGATTCCTGGCGCTCAGCCTGCTGAATTTCTAAACTGCGTTTATTAAGACCGGTAAATTGAGGGTAGTAAAAATTTTGTCAAAATAACTAAGATTCGATATTAGCTACGTAGACTTTTAACGTAAACTGTAAAGTGAGTATTATGTGGTACATATTCAGGGTTACCCCTAGCAGCCTATTTAATAAAAATGGCACAGCTATGGTACGGTCCAGTCAGTTTGGTTACGCGAACGCTGTAGGTAGACAGCGAGCTGGTACCTCACGTCAGAAAACTGCGAAAATTTAAGACAGACTTATCAAGCTTGTGATTCTGGATAATAATCACCCTCACATTTATGTGTGCAATTTTTTGCAAGTTAGAAAAGACTTGCGGGTTCATAACGAGGCATTCAGTACACGAGTTTTGTTTAAATTGCTTAAGTGCCTGCACAATAGCAGGATATTGCTTGCATAGACGGTTTTTGCATCAGTGTATATCGGTCCTCTGACCAGCAAAAGCCCGCACCCCATTTTATCAGTTCCGATAAGGACGAGCAAGAAACCCGGCAATACATATGCAAACCAGAAGTCAGTCGTCTTAGCTGCCATACGCCCTTTAATTCCAAAACAAATTTAGTTCGTATTAACTGCATAGTGATCTGATTGTCAGGTGCTATAAAAGTTCAAGAGACTCGTTTGGTCAGTTCTGTAACTTCTGTTATACAGCGCTGCACTAAGATTTACCAAAAATTCTGAGGCAACCAAATCCCAAACCAACAAGATGAGAGTTTAATTTATTATCGTTGCAACGATAAGATTAATCATTAACGTTCCTGTAACTTACAGGCTCACAATGTAAACAATTCAAACCAAATAACAGAATTAAATTACATACTAAAATTATTATGTTAATTACGTGGTAACGTCTGAAATCGTCGTCTGTAGCAAAATTCGTCCGTTGAGCAAACATTAAACAAAAACTGTAAATCCGCAATTAAAAAAACAATTTCTCAACCGCGAATTTCCAAGTTAAGCGCCGCACCGCGAAACCAATCCAACTTTTTCTCTTTGGAATAGCGGTTTACCAGAGCAAGTACGCAAGCAAGTCTGTCACGGTAGCATACTTTCTTTTTGGTTGTGCTGGCGCTTCCGCGGCCATCAGTCGCGTCAAAGCGACTTCCTGGAAACGCTGCTCTTCAACAAAGGCACCAGCGAGTTTGTATGTAGTTGGATGACTGCACCCAACTAACTTGGAAAACACCGTGTGCCATGCCTCGAGCCGATTTGTGCAGCGCTGTTTTTCAGTGCGTAGCCGGTCAAGACAATTTGCTTAGTTCTCGAAGTAGCTCGTCAACTGAATAAATCGCAGACCGGTCGATAGATTTTTTCTGTTTGGTTTCCACTCTGTCCGCCTCGTACTTAGCTCGTTCCCTTCGGCGTTGCTCTGGACATTTTCGATTCTTTGCAGAAATTTTCGACAAATATTTCGGTACGGTTACGGACTGGCCATTCTCGTGTATTACTAGAAAATCCGAAAGAAACAATTTCGGAATGGCAGCACGGGTGAGTCTGGGCCTTTCCAGTTTGTATGTATTCCACAATTTCTCCATTTGGACGCTGAGCCGATGACGTCCGCTGCACGAAACGGTTTTCAAAATGGATTTTACAAATTCTGGTACACTTCGACGGAAAGAAATGCTCTCTGGGGACAGATCGCAGCTAGACTTTTACTCTTACGGGATCCCTCGAAAATTCAAACAAAGATCGTTTTCCCATACGTCCCACTCTTCCCATATTGCATCCGGGGGCGCAGCAATGCCCCTGTATTTTGCGGGACATTTTATAAAGTTTATGAGAGAAAAACAAAAGGAATGGCTTTTAAACACAAACTGCAAACATACACCGTATCAAATCTGCTTAACTGCGAACAAGCGGGCCACGGTAGTGGTTACGTGTCGGGTAGGAACCGTGACCTTTCAGCCAAGACATAAGATAGAGCTTAGTTCTACCATATCAGTCAGTTAACAAAGAGCGAGCTAGGGTGAAGACGTGACAACTGGCGTGAAGAATTGTTTTTGTGCTATTTTTTGAGTAGTGAGTGCCATTTGAATGTATGAGCAAGATCTGCATGTTCCCATCCCACACGACACTACGGATGTCACAGACGGATTCATCAGCGTCAAGAGTGAACGACAGCCTGCTATTGGTGACAAAGTTCGAGCCGGACACGATATTCTTGAAACCATCGAAGTTCCAGTTCCATAACTTCGTAAAGCTGCAGACAATAGCGGCGGCCGAACAGAAGGAGCTTCTGCTGCATTCCTTGCGTACGAAACCATTAGAAATGCTGTACTTGATGTGTCTTCCGGACGAGCCCGACAAGTTCACGGAAGACGTGATAATCCAAAAGCTGGAACAGGCGTACGTGAAACGGACACTGAAACATACCACAAAAGCCAACTATTTTGCCTTAAGACAAGATGCCGCCGAGAATCTGTTGGATTTCTCCAACAGACTGAGAATGAAAGCGGTCCCTTGTGGGTTTCATGCGAATGACCTCAAAACGAAAAAGATCGCGACATTCATTAATGGAGTAACCAGTGATGCGACACGAAGGCATCTCATTTCCAAAGAGCTAGACACCGTTAACAACTCTGGAATTGGCAGAGGAGTTGGAGGTGTCTCAGGTGGAGTCAAAGCGGAGTGGCGCAACATCAGGCGAAGTGGCGAGGGTAAGGAGAGGGAACCGGAAAGCCAGTAAGCAGCGAGTGACCACAAAATCAGAGAGCACAAGCGAAAGTGAGAGTGGGTCCGAGAGAGAGAACCGTAAGAAACGGAGAGACGGACAGCGAGGAGAGAGAAGCGACAAAACTGGGTTAGGGGCAGCGACCAGCAAGAAGATAAACGAGGATGCGCGAGTTGTGGAAATCCCACACAGGCCAAATCCGAGTGCTGGGCAAGAAACGCTGAGTGCCGTAACTGCGGACGGGTTGGACATATAGCGCGAATGTGCAAAGCACCGAACAAAAGCGACCGGAAAGCGGACACTGTTGCTATGATCGATGAAGAATTCGATGTTCTTTGAATTCATGCTAATTTTTTTGGTTATGTTTTCAAAGACCGTTAGTTTTCATCCTTTTTGAAGTTGGATTTATTTTCAACTGGGGAAGGTGTCGGGTAGCAATCATGACCTTTCGGCCATGACATAAGACAGAGCTTAGTTCTACTAGATCAGTCAGTTAATAAAGAGCGAGCTAACGTGAAGACGTGACATTACGTCGCAGCTCCCAGTTACTTGCTTCATTGCCTGCGGTTTAGTATTGTCTTGGCAAGCAAAATAAGAAAAAAAGCATTTCAGTCCTTTACTTCAGGAGAATTTATTGATGTAGGTCCCCCTTTTGTGCGAATATACCCGAAGAGCGAGTTTACTTGTTATTTGAAAGTTTGAATACTGCAAAGAATTTTTGTTGGTAAGTTGGGGGTAGTGTGGAAGAGATGCGTCGAGGTGACCTTTTTTTAGATATTGCAGCGTACAGGTAGTGTGCGACTGCAGCGCCAGTCTCAGCGTGGTCAGCGCGTTCTCGGTGACTGTGGACCTGTTCATCCTCGTTTCCGATGTCTTATTTGTATATAGTCACCTCCTTCTGGCGGCATCTGTCTGCCATTCGATATTCCACACAGCTGCGGGCGTCATGCTGCCAGCTGCCGCGAATGCCCTAGGTAACTAGGGAGCGGCGGTGTGGTTCATTTGCCCGCGATCGACAGCGATGTGCTTCGCAACCCCTTTTTCCTTCGGTCACTGCCAACTTGATCGGAAAACCCTCTGTGCTGTGTCCCTCAGTTCCCTTTTCTTTGCTCAACGCAGACCAGTTAGCTTAATTTTCCCAGTTTGGTATTTTAGTTTTTGTAGTTCCTGTGACACGAGGCCGTGGTAAAACTATCGATGTGCCACCCCCTACATTTGCACGAATGCACCAATGCGCACAATATATGTCTTTATACTGTCGCTTTAAACAGTAGTACCACATTGGCCTATATCGGTACCCTTTGTCGGCACTGTCGTGGGTGCCTGCTGTGGGTGCCAATGTGTACACCCTTGTCGGCGCTGTCGTGGCCGTCGGCTATTTGGGCCTATGTGTACCCCTTTGTCGGCACTGTCGTGGGTGCCTGCTGTGGGTGCCAATGTGTACACCCTTGTCGGCGCTGTCGTGGCGGTCGGCTGTTTGGGCCCACGTGTACCCCCTTGTCGGCGCTGTCGTGACCGTCGGCTGTATGGGCCTGTGCGTACCCACTTGTCGGCGCTGTCTTGACCGTCGGCTGTATGTGCCTATGTCTACCCCACTGTCAGCACTGTCGGCGCTGTCGGCCACTGTCGGCCGCTGTCGGCTACTGTCGCCTACTGTCGGCTACTGTCGGCAACTGTCGGCCACTGTCGGCCGCTGTCGGCCATTGTCGGTTACTGTCGGGCGCTGTCGGCTATCTTGGCATGTATGTCCCCTAACTGTCGGTGCTATCGGCCACTGTCGGCCATGTTGGCCTGGGCGTACCCCACTTCGGCACTGTTGGCCATTGTCGGGCTTTTTTGCCGCTCACTGTCCTGCACTGTCGGCTATGTTGGCCCTCGTGTACCTTGCTGTTGACGCTGTCCGTCACTGGCCGCCATGTTGGCCTGGGTATGCCCCACTGTCGGCACTTTCGAGCGCTGTCGGCAATGCGGGCCATGTCCTGTATGTACCCGATTTCGGCGCTGTCGGGAACTGTCGCTGATGTTGCCTAGTTTCCGCAATTCTTAATTTGTCTAACAAATCCACTGTGCAGTATGCAATGCTAATGACAGAAAGACGAATGTTTATTTTGCCAGCTGCCTGCAAAAACCCAGGGCCTTTCTTTCCCGATACCATAGATATGCTGAGGAAAACCTCTCAGTAAAATACAAAACGGAGTGACCTCTTCGTTGAGCTGGCTTTGGGATACCGGGGCAACTAACCGGTTACCGGGCAATGTCCGAACGGTGCAACTGAAGGGCAACCGCTGGTTACCCAGCACTTCGATACAAGCCGCGCCGGACACCCCCAAAGCGGAACGCTGCCCCAACCGCGCGGAAAGAAACAAAAAAACCGGGAGAAAATACATTGTAGCGACGGTTCGTTCCGCGTTAACTACATTTAACGCTTTGCGTTAAATGGTTTTAACGCTTCAGAACGAACCGCCACCAACTGTTTGTCCTCTGGTGTCCCTCCGGCCACCAAATGCAATCAAGACACACACGATGACTTGCTGCGATCTAGTGATTCGAAGCACATACAGCGTGATTAAATTAAAAACAGGTTCAGCCGGCTAACTGCATGTCCGAAAGAGCAAGTGCGTGTTTGAGGTCAGTTTTCTAGGCTCAGCTGAGTTTCTGCAATACCGAAACAGGCCGAGCAAGATTGCACCCCGCAGTCCAAATATGTTTGGGCGTACATCCGTAAACAAAGGGTTACGCAAAATGCAGCCAATGTGCGAAGTAGTATACCATACATTGGGTATGCTGAGGTTAACCCTTCAGCATACTGCTACGGGTTTTGTTTTCAATTGACCGTGTTGGTTAACGGATGGTGCGAAACATTTTGGTAATGGCGGCTTTCTTGACGGTCCGTAGTGAATTTCAGGTGCACGAATGTCCTTGGATGCGTTGCAAAAGACGCCAGCGACCTAAAAGGTCACAAAAATATCGTAGTCGTGTCGGGCGAGTTTTAGTTGGCTGTGCGTCGAAAGGTGTGCAATTCTGGCGAAATCCTCAACAGCACAAAAGCCAGCGCACTGAGACTACTGTTAAGCTCGGCTAGCTTTTACACACATTTATGGAGTCGCTCAGGTACTCTTACAGTGACAGATTTGAACTGCAACGCTGCTTCATCAAGCTTTAAGCGTACCTTCACACAACCATTCATAAGGCAGCTCATGGGCTGAGTGCACAGTACAGTCGTCACATACTATCGCATAGAACAGTCAGAGATTAGTTATCAGATATGTGTTCTTATAATACGGGCTGTACTTTCAACATTTACTCATTATTGAACAAGAATGTAAATTATATAAATAAAAATTAAATTTTTATTTTTTTTTCATGATTAACACAGCGCATGAAGGTACTGCATTCGTTTATTAGTTTCTGATATGGGATACGTGGCGGGATATGTACAGGATGGCTAAAAAGTGTGGGCGACGGCACCAATAGTGCCCGACAGCGGTTACACACAGGCAAATATGGCCTATGTGTTGGTAAAACACAGAGAGCGTTTTCAGTCTACATCCGAGTTCTGATGCCTGATAAGCAAACAAATCAGGGTTCCTTTGCGTAATTAAGGTTTCTGCGTAACATATTCAGAATTCAACGAATTTAAATAAAAAATTAGAAGAAACATATTGCAAATTATCAGATAAGCTTGTTGTGGAAAAACACGAATTTGCCGCTTGTAATAATGAATCAAATTACGGAAACTAATTGCTTAAAATAAAACATAATTGTTTAATCTACAATACTTACATCAACATGGAATTATTTATTATGCAGCTCCGATTCCAAAACGGCCTCAAATACCCCACAAAGGGAGAGATCTCTGGGCACATTTTAGGTCTAAATTTCAATGAAAATCAGTCGTAAACCCCAGCTACGAATGTGTGGGAAACGAATATAGACTACATAGGCACATATACACTACTACTACGATCACTTTTGCTGATCGTCCGTTCGTCTGCGTATGCAGCTGTTCGATGACGGCCTCCGGCCTCGAGCTCCTCATGAGGCCGCTCGAGATCATTGTTTTCAATGATGAAGTCAAGGAGTCAGCTCTGATTGGTGGTGGTCACTAGATGCAGAATCTTTTCGTACACAAGTTTCCTTAACACGAATAAGATCCTGCAAACACGACTTCCCAGTCTCCAGTACCGACATCATCACGCGCTTCGACATCCGATAACAGTACAGAAAGAAATCCGTATGCTAGACAACCTTGTTATTTTGCACGCCGGCTCGAAGGCCTCAACCGTTAAGAAGTGGCAGTGGATGCCGTCTTGCTTGTCAGAGATGGGTGCCGCGTGTAGGCACACTTCAGCTAACATGGCCGACAGACACGACAATCACCGACACGGCAGACCACACGACAATGGCCGACAGGGCAATCAGCCGACACCGTTGATAGTAAGGTAAACCGGCTAACGTGGTCGGCAGTGTAAAACAGGAGGGTAGGCACAACTCGGGACATATTGTTTCAACGGCAAATCGATTTTTCGCAACCCTATACCAGCCTTACGCTC